>OX352772.1:201506587-201511587 GCA_947095535.1 Poecilobothrus nobilitatus
ACGTGGCACTGCTCGTTGAGGCAAGGAGTGTGGAGCTGGCGCAGCTCAAGCTCAACCAAGTCATTTTTTCATTTTCAGAGAAAAATTTCCGGTACGGTCTATAAAAGATTCCAACCTCCTTCGTAGAAAAAAAAATTATTATTATTATTATTACTGTTATTATTACCATTATTCAGGGGCTTCGGTAGCCTAGTGGGTAGGCGTGTGGCGTATTAACCGAAGGAGTGTGGGTTCGATCCCTGCACAAGTCGTAAGTGTTTTTTTCTTTACATACCTCCCTTACGATCAAATATAATGTAAATATACAGTATATAATATAAACAAAATAAATAATATAGTATATAATTTAATAATAGTATAAAAAACCTATAATGGTCTTAGTAGCCGATGGTTCAATAATATTGCATTACATTTATGTATGTAATATTAATATAAATAAATAAATATATAAATACCATTATTATTACTAATATTATTACTATTATTATTACTATTATTATTATTATTATTATTTTTATTATTGTTATTATTATTATGATTATTATTATTATTATTATTATGATTATTATTATTATTATTATTATTATTATGATTATGGTTATGGTTATGATTATGATTATGATTACGATTATGATTATGATTATGATTATGATTATTATTATTATTATTATTATGATTATGATTATGATTATGATTATGATTTTGATTATGATTATTATTATTATGATTATGATTATTATTATTATTATGATTATTATTATTATTGTTATTGTTATTGTTATTGTTATTGTTATTGTTATTGTTATTATTATTGTTATTATTATTATTATTATTATTATTATTGTTATTGTTATTATTATTATTATTGTTATTGTTGTTATTATTATTATTATTATTATTGTTATTATTATTATTATTGTTATTATTATTGTTATTATTATTATTATTTTTATTATTATTATTGTTATTCTTACTGTTATTGTTATTGTTATTGTTATTGTTATTATTATTATTATTGTTATTATTATTATTATTATTATTATTATTGCTATTATTATTATTGTTATTATTATTATTGTTATTATTATTATTATTGTTATTGTTATTATTATTTTTATTATTATTATTATTATTGTTATTTTTATTATTATTATTATTATTAATATTGTTATTATTATTATTATTATTATTGTTATTATTATTATTATTGTTATTATTATTATTATTATTATTATTGTTATTGGAAAAATTAGAAGATGTAATAGCGGAAATAAGGGGGAACATAGTAGTGGCTGGAGATTTCAATGCTAAAGCCGTAGAATGGGGAGAGCCACTTACCAACAGCAGAGGGAAGCAAATAATGAATATGGCAGCCAGACAAAACCTGATAGTGTTAAATACAGGGGCACCATCGACATTTCGACGCCCGGGTACACGGAAACGATACCAGATATAACACTAGCATCAGTTGACCTTCTGAATGGCACCCGGAAATGGAAAGTACTCGAGGACTACACTGGTAGCGATCACCAATACATGTCATTCGAGTTACATTCTGCTCCGACAGAGAGATCGAGAAGTCGAGACCTAAATGTTAGATGGAATGTGGAAAAACTTGATCACAATAAAATGAGGTCGACTTTGAGAAATAGCCTTGAAAGAGTAAGGCAGTTCTCGCAAAATTTAGAGAGTAGAGCAAAAGGAGAAGTGGTTTTTAACACAGTGATGGACAGCATTGCACGGGCCTGCGAAGTATCTATGCTACGGAAAAGATGGAGAGTAAACCAGCGCCCTGTATACTGGTGGACGGATGAAATAGCTGAAATAAGGAGGAAATGCTTGCACCTACGTCGGGTGGCACAGCGGATCAGAAATAGACCAGAGGCGGCGACTGCATTGATGGAGCACAAGATAGTCAGAAAACAACTCCGAATTGCCATAAAGAAAAGCAAAATCAAAAAATGGAGAGAATTATGCGAAGAGGTGAATACCGAACCCTGGGGTCTGGGGTACAAGATTGCAATGAAGTAATTCAAAGCTGCAGCAGCCGATAGTGCAATGACAGCAGAAAAAATGGAACTCATTTAGATGCGCTTTTCCCGACACATCCAATAAGAAACGAGATATATTCAGGGTATATGAATCAGGAAATACCAGATTTCACCCTAGAGGAGCTAGAAACAGCAGCGAGGTATCTAAAGAACAAGAAAGCACCTGGACCTGACGGGATTCCTAACGAAGCCATAAAAGCAGCAGTCGATGTTTGCCCGGAGACAATGCTAAGCATGTGCAATACGTGTTTAAAAGAAGGCGTTTTTTGCAAGAGATGGAAGGAGGCAAAACTAGTATTGATAGACAAGGGCAAATGAGAACGTTTTAAGGCCTCAGCTTATAGACCACTGTGAATGCTTGACACAGCTGGGAAGCTTCTCGAGAAGTTATTAAAAGTCCGATTGGGTATAGCCATAAGAGCTGCAGGTGATCTGTCAGATAAGCAGTTTGGATTTAGGCCGGGGAAATCAACGCTAAATGCTATTCAAACGGTGACAAAAATTGCAGAAGCAGCCGAAAGGGGAAACCACTATTCCAGGAAAATGGTTTTTCTTGTAAAACTGGATGTTAAGAATGCTTTTAACTCAGCGAGTTGGAATAATATGATAGAGGCATTGCAAAATATATTCCACATACCCACTTATCTGCAAAGAATCTTAGAAGTTTATCTTAATGAGCGAAGCTTAGTATACAACACCGAAAGCAGAACCAGAAGGAAACAAATCACCGCAGGAGCTGCCCAAGGCTCTATTTTAAGACTAGACTTGTGGAACGTCGTTTACGATAGTTTACTTCGAATAGCGATGCCGGAAGGAACTGTGCTAGTGAGCTATGCAGACGATGTGGCAGCAGTCATCACAGTACGGAGCGTGGAAGAGGCACAGATCAAACTGAATCAAGTCACGAGAAGAGTGTGCAATTGGATGCAACTGCATGGGTTGGAATTAGCAGCAGAAAAAACTGAAATTGTCATCCTAACAAGGAAACGGATTCTAAAAATAATTACAATGCAAGCTGGCACTCAAACACTAGAGACAAAAAAATCCGCAAAGTACATGGGGATCATGCTGGACTCGAAACTCACGTTCTGGAAACAAATACAACAAGCCGCAGAAAAGGCAGCGAGGATTACAAATCAAATTAGTATGCTTATGGCGAATATTGGCGGGCCTCAACCAAAGAAAAGGCGATTAATCATGACGGTGGCGCAATCGATATTACTGTACGGTGCCGAGATCTGGGCGGACGCTCTTAACAAAGAGTACTGCAGGAAACGACTAACAGCGGTAAAACGGAGAGGAGCCCTTCGCGTCGCGTGCTCCTATCGAACGGTGTCGCATACGGCGGTAACAGTTATCGCGAACGTTATCCCGATTGATCTGCTGGCGCGCGAGCGGAGCCGCATTTTCAATAGGGACCCGGGAGCCAGCAAGGAAGAGGCAACGATGGAGGCAAAAGCGCAAAAGCGGTAGGTCAACGGTGGATGCCATTGTCGAGGTGATGAATGCCGTAAAGCGGGCGGAGAGTTACAACCATTTCTCACGTCGACTGGTCCTCTTGGTGATTTCTCTCAGATGGTCCTCTTTTAATTCTCTCAGATGGGTGGACGTCATCAGAGCACTGGAGGACGACTTCCGGGCTCCGGAATACCTTCTCCAGATGATGGACGATTACCTGGCCGACCGGACTCTGACGTACGATACTTCGCAGGGGGCAAGGAGCATGGTGGTTACTGCAGGCGCGGCGCAGGGGTCTGTCCTCGGACCAGATCTCTGGAACGCTGCCTATGACGGCTTGCTGCGCTTGGACATGCCCGACCTGACAATTCCCGTTGGGTATGCCGACGACGTGGCACTGCTCGTTGAGGCAAGGAGTGTGGAGCTGGCGCAGCTCAAGCTCAACCAAGTCATTTTTTCATTTTCAGAGAAAAATTTCCGGTACGGTCTATAAAAGATTCCAACCTCCTTCGTAGAAAAAAAAATTATTATTATTATTATTACTGTTATTATTACCATTATTCAGGGGCTTCGGTAGCCTAGTGGGTAGGCGTGTGGCGTATTAACCGAAGGAGTGTGGGTTCGATCCCTGCACAAGTCGTAAGTGTTTTTTTCTTTACATACCTCCCTTACGATCAAATATAATGTAAATATACAGTATATAATATAAACAAAATAAATAATATAGTATATAATTTAATAATAGTATAAAAAACCTATAATGGTCTTAGTAGCCGATGGTTCAATAATATTGCATTACATTTATGTATGTAATATTAATATAAATAAATAAATATATAAATACCATTATTATTACTAATATTATTACTATTATTATTACTATTATTATTATTATTATTATTTTTATTATTGTTATTATTATTATGATTATTATTATTATTATTATTATGA
The DNA here is from genome assembly GCA_947095535.1 of Poecilobothrus nobilitatus. Classification (NCBI taxonomy): domain Eukaryota; kingdom Metazoa; phylum Arthropoda; class Insecta; order Diptera; family Dolichopodidae; genus Poecilobothrus; species Poecilobothrus nobilitatus. The sequence goes on from OX352772.1 coordinate 201,511,048, forward strand.
TTATTATTATTATTATTATTATTATTATTATGATTATGGTTATGGTTATGATTATGATTATGATTACGATTATGATTATGATTATGATTATGATTATTATTATTATTATTATGATTATGATTATGATTATGATTATGATTTTGATTATGATTATTATTATTATGATTATGATTATTATTATTATTATGATTATTATTATTATTGTTATTGTTATTGTTATTGTTATTGTTATTGTTATTGTTATTATTATTGTTATTATTATTATTATTATTATTATTGTTATTGTTATTATTATTATTATTGTTATTGTTGTTATTATTATTATTATTATTATTGTTATTATTATTATTATTGTTATTATTATTGTTATTATTATTATTATTTTTATTATTATTATTGTTATTCTTACTGTTATTGTTATTGTTATTGTTATTGTTATTGTTATTGTTATTATTATTATTATTGTTATTATTATTATTATTATTATTATTATTGCTATTATTATTATTGTTATTATTATTATTGTTATTATTATTATTA
>OX352772.1:201516587-201534993 GCA_947095535.1 Poecilobothrus nobilitatus
GAAAACGGACAGGACGACGCCGAGCACACATTTTTCGCCTGCGGAAGGTGGATCCTGGAGCGGCTGGAGCTGGAGCGGGATGTGGGAGGCCGGTTCATCCCTGATGTCGCAGTGCAGGTGATGCTGGGAAGTGCGGAGGCCTGGGATCGTGCCTCACATTACGTGCAGCAGGTCCTGCGCTCGAAAAAAGTAGATTTAGAGGCGTTCGAGGCGATAGCGAGGATGGTGTAGTGCCTTAGGGGCACAAGGCGAAGGATCTGGTCTGAAGTAATGTGATAAACGGTTCCGGGCCAGAGTTCAACGTATGGAAAGGGGGTGGATGGTTTAGTCGGTATACTGCGCTTGCAGGGAGTCCGGCACTACCTTGGAGATGCGTACCCTCCATGTATGTCCGTCATAGGATTCCACCACCAGCCTCGTAAACAAAAGAAAAAAAAAAAAATTATTATTATTATAATAATAATAATAATACACATTAAGTATTGGGTATTATTATTATTAAGTATTGGGTATATTAACTTTGGTATGGTGTTTGTAACCACCAAAAGGAAGCGAGTTATCGTATTAATATAAAAAGTAAAATGTCTTTAAATGAAATATTTAACGTTTTTGAGAATTTATGTTTACTAGATGAAAAAGAAGTGATTCATTATAATTATAGAAAAAACTTTTCAAATCTCAATAATAGTAATAATAAAATAAATTTTTTTTATGATAAAAATAAAAATTTTAATTCTCAAAATTTTAATCATGATAGAATAAATAAAGGTTTTAAGAATAGTTATCAAAATCAATATCCAAATTTTAATAGACAAAATCAAAATTTCAGTAATGAAAATCAAAATTTCAGTAATCAAAACCAAAATTTTAGCAATCAAAATCAAAGATATAATTCTTACCAATTTAATAAAAATCAGATTCAAGATCGTTCCATGAGAACATATAATTCTAGACCAAGACAATATCGCACAAATAATAATCCAGACATAGAACCAATGGAATTAGGCATTGATAATGTCGAAATGAGTGACGTAAATTTTATAAAAGAGCCTCGAGTAAAGAACTCCCCATAATTAGTTTGACCATCGAAAACAAAAAAATTAATTGTTTAATTGATACTAGTTCTCAAACCAGTATAATTACGAACTAATTAATTTAGAAAAACCTCTTTTTTTCTCAACCATTAATGGTATTTCAAAAGTATTGAAAAAAATTATAACTCCTATACCCAAAGAATTTCGTAAAGATGGAACTTTATCTTGGAAAATTATGGAACTGCCAAAGCGTAATTATGATGCTATTATAGGCTTAAATTTTCTAGAACCCCTTAAAGCAAAAATCGACATTGGAAACAAAAATATTGAAATAAATAATTCCAAAATCTATTACAAAAAGGAAGATAAATATTTTATTATTAATGAAATATGTAACCTTGAAAATAGTAATATCGATCAATTAAGTCTTGATCACTTAAATAGCGAGGAAAAATACCATCTTTTAAAAATTCTTAAACAATATAATAATTTATTTTTTAAAGAGGGGGATCAGCTCTCTTCAACTCATGAAGTTGCCCATGAAATTATAACAACAACTAGTAACCCTATATACTCTAAAATATACCGGTACCCAAGGGTACATGAAAATGAAATTGAGCGTCAAATTAAGGAGATGTTGGAACAAAACATCATCCAACATAATAGTTCTCCCTATAACAGCCCTTTGTGGATTGTTGCAAAAAAATTGGACAATTCCGGTAAGAAAAAGTGGCGTATTGTTATAGACTATAGGAAGCTGAACGCTGTCACAATCAGTGACAAGTTTCCGATTCCTAATATTGACGGAATATTAGATAAACTTGGTAAATCGCAATATTTCTCAACTCTAGATTTGGCCAAGGGATTTCACCAAATTCCGGTGAAACCCGAAGACAGAAAGAAGACCGCTTTTTCTACACCATTCGGTCACTTTGAATATTTGAGGATGCCATTTGGTCTCAAAAATGCGCCCTCAACATTTCAAAGATTAATGAATTTTGTTTTAAAAGATTTAATAAACAAAATTTGTGTGGTCTATTTAGATGATATTCTCATCTTTAGTACCTCTTTAGAAGAACATATAAATAACATAAAAAAGGTTTTCGACCGACTAAAAAATGCCGGTCTAAAAATTCAAATTGACAAATGTAATTTTTTAAAGAAACAAACCGAATTTCTGGGTCACATCTTAACACCACAAGGTGTAAAACCCAATCCGAACAAACTGAAATTACCAACGACAGTTAAACAGATTAAAAAATTTCTAGGAATGACTGACTACTATAGAAAATTCATAAAGGATTACGCAAAAATTGCATATTCAATAACAAGGTATCTAAAGAAAAACGCGAAAATAAACTTGAATGATCCAAATTACATAACAGCCTACGAAAAACTTAAAGACATTATAACGAACCACCCTATTTTAAAATATCCGGATTTTAACAAAAGATTTAAATTAATAACAGACGCAAGTAATTTTTCTCTTGGAGCAGTTCTTACTCAGGATGGTCATCCAATATCTTATGCTTCTAGATATTTGAATGACCACGAGAAAAATTATTCAACTATAGAGAAAGAACTTTTAGGAATTGTATGGGGTACAAAATATTTTCGACCCTATCTATTTGGAAAAGAGTTTGACGTACAAACAGACCATCAGCCTATCAAGTGGCTTCACGCCAAGTATACGGGTAAGGACATAAACTCTAGGCTACAAAGATGGCTCATCTCTTTAAGTGAATACGACATGAAAATAGACTATATAAAAGGAAAAGACAATAACATCGCAGATTTTTTGAGCCGTATAAATACAGAAACAAAAGAAATAAATTTACTTCAAAATCCGGAATTAAATGACACTTTAGAAACTTATAATTTAGACTTATATATAGATTTAGAAAATAGAACCGATTCTTTAACCGAAATTATCTTACTAAACGACTCAATTGAAAATCAAACAGTACACTCTCAAGTAGAAAATTCGGAAGACCATATACCTATACTTGAAACAGTTGTAAATAGATTTAGAACTCAATTAATATTAAAAGAAAAAAAAGAAAAATAATTCGAATTAATATTTAAAAACAGAAGAATTTTCAGTGATATAAATGATTTAAATAATAATAACACCGCAGATATTCTACGAAGGTATATTTCAAAAGGGAGAGTGGGAATCTTTTCAGAAGTTAATGATCACGAGTATAATATATTACAACAAGTGATTATAAACCTCGCAAGTATTTAGAGGATCGAAATTCCTCTATAATTACAGAAAAATTGAGACAATATTTGGCTATTAAAGGAACAATAAAAAAATTCGTTTTTGACAATGAGTTTAATACTCAGAACGTAAAAAATTTTTGTAACGAAGAAAATATAGAATTTCACGTTACAAAACCAAATTCACATACCGGTAACTCTGACATTGAACGTTTCAATAATACTATAACTGAACGAATTAGAACATTAAACCTTGACGAAAAACTCCCAATAAGAATACAAATGTTAAAAGCTGTAAAATTTTATAATAATACCTATCATTCAACAATTAAAGCAACTCCCTTTGAAGTCCAGGAACATAAAATTAACCATAATATTATTTACGAAAGAATTGAAAGAATAAAAGATAAAATTATTAATAAAATTAATCAAACTCGCGAAAACTACATTGAAGAAAGGGAACAAGGCTTCATACAAAATTACAAAGCGGTAAGACACAAAGAACAACCTCCGTTTCGAAAACATAACATACAAAATATTCACGAATCAAATATTAAAAGACCTTTAAAATTTACAGGTAATACTGATATTATCAATTCTGCTTATGACAATACAACTAACTAATGGAACGCTTATAATTGACAAAATAAATTCAGAATTAGGATATACAAAAATTTAAACAGATATTGTAGAATTTGTAGAAAGTTATAATATTGTTTTACATATTATTCATCCATACGAAATTTTAGAAATAATTAATGACTTAGAGGAAAATATTAACTCCATCAAATCAAATTTAAATAAGGAACTGGCCTTAAACCAAATTGACAATATGAAGAACCGAATTAGAACGATCATACCAAACAGACAAAAAAGAGGAATTGTAAATGTAGGAGGCACAATGTTAAAATGGACTTTTGGTACTATGGACGACTCCGACAGACAAAACATCGAAGAACGCTTAAAAGCATATACAAATAACGACAAACTTATATCTGATAACTTTAATCAACAAATCCAAATTAACGAAAACTGTAATAAATCATTTTCACTTATCAAAAATGCTATCGAATCAGATCGGCAAATAATTTTAAATAGATTAAATCAAATTGAACAAGAAATTTACTTGAAAAACTTTTTCCTTGAACAAATGATAAAAATTGACTTTATAAACAGACAAATTGATTCAAGATAACTTAGTCGCAAGTAGAAATGGTTTAATTCATCCAAGCATTCTTTCAACTGATGAAATCAAAACTTATTCTATCGATTTAAAAAGACTAGCTAACATACGTTTAGGCTTTGCAAAATATTGTAATGAATCACTGATTTTTGTCATTAAATTTCCAAAAAATTTTATAGAAATAAGTAAAAAATTATTAATACCAATAACTAATTCAAATTACAAACAAATAGATGAAAATATGGAATTTATAATAGAATATGCAAATAAAACTTTCACTTTTGAAAAAGATGTAACTTTAAAAAATTTAAAATTAAGTAAAAACTGTGTTTTCAAGAAAAATTGTAAATTTATAGTAAATAAGAAAGAAGAATTTATTGAAATAAATGATGATATTTTAATAATAAACAATATTAAAAATAAATCATTAAATAGTTCATGCGACGAATGAAAAATCATCCCAAATGGTAATTATTTTATAAATTTTCCAAATTGTTCAATCCAGATGGACAATAAAAATTTTAGTAATAATATGAATAAAATTGTTAACAGATTTGTAGTTCCAATTGAAAAAACCTTAAATTTCAAAATAAATCATACTGATATTACTTTTGAAGAAATTATTTTAAATCAAGAAAAGAATATAAAAGAAATAAGTAACTTAAATGATCATAAAATTTTTAACTTTTCTTTAACTTTGTTGTCAACAATTATATTTTTTGGAATAACAATATTTTTAATTTTTTATGTTAAGAAAAAAAATCTTAAAATAGAATTTAGCCATCGGATTCAGGAGAATCCTAAATCTTGTGAGGAAGGTGTTACGTTAGTAAACTCCACCTTTGATAATAAGATTATTGACCTAATAAATAATATTGAAGTAAAAATGTAAATTATTGAACTTAAATAAACCTAAATTATAAACTTAAATTGTAATTCGATATTTTAAATGAATTAATCTGAATAATGTTTTATTGAACTTAAGTTAAAAACGTGTAAATATAATCAATTAAATAAACGTAGCATATTTTTGTACGAAAGTAATATTTGGCAAACAAGTTCAATATATTGTAATTTTGCTTATTTTGCTAATTTTGTAATTTATAAAAACCAATTGTAAAATATAAAATTTAGTCTTAAGACCGCAACTGAAATTGTAATTATAATACTTAATGTATTATTATTATTAAGTATTGGGTATATTAACTTTGGTATGGTGTTTGTAACCACCAAAAGGAAGCGAGTTAGGTATAGACATGTATATATATTCTGAATCAAGATCACCGCATGAGTCGATTTAGCGATGTCCGTCCGTCCGTACGCACGATAACTCAAAAAATAATGATGCTATCTTGATGAAATTTATACTGTAGGTTAACAATGACTAAGGTAAGGCGGGGATTGTAAATGGGCGAAATCGGACCATGCGAATTAAATGATAATTATACAATTATCATAAAAAAAATAATAATTTAGATTATTATTCAAATTAAAACACTATAGTAATTAAATTTTAATATTTATTTATTTACTTCCCGTGTTACAATTTCAGTTGCGGTCTTAGTAATTATTATTATTTATTTATTAATTATTATTAATTATTTATTAATTATTATTAATTATTTATTATTATTTATTTATTAATTATTATTAATTATTTATTAATTATTATTAATTATTTATTAATTATTAATAATTATTTATTAATTATTATTAATTATTTTTTAATTATTATTATTTATTTATTAATTATTATTAATTATTTATTAATTATTCTTAATTATTTAATAATTATTATTAATTATTTATCAATTATTATTAATTATTTATTAATTATTATTAATTATTTATTAATTATTACTAATTATTTGTTAATTATTATTAATTATTTAGTAATTATTATTATTTATTTATTAATTATTATTAATTATTTATTAATTATTCTTAATTATTTAATAATTATTATTAATTATTTATTAATTATTATTAATTATTTATTAATTATTGCTAATTATTTATTAAGTATTATTAATTATTTATTAATTATTAATTATTATTAATTATTTATTAATTATTATTAATTATTTATTAATTATTACTAATTATTTACTAAGTATTATTAATTATTTATTAATTATTATTAATTATTTATTAATTAATATTATTTATTTATTAATTATTATTAATTATTTATCAATTATTATTAATTATTTGTTATTTATTATTAATTGTTTGTTAATTATTATTAATTATTTATTAAGTATTATTAATTATTTATTAATTATTATTAATTATTTATTAATTATTACTAGTTATTCATTAAGTATTATTAATTATTTATTAATTATTATTAATTATTTATTAATTATTATTATTTATATATTAATTATTGTTAAGTATTTATCAATTATTATTCATTATTTGTTAATTATTATTAATTATTTATTAATTATTATTATTTATTTATTAACTATTATTAATTATTTATTTATTATTATTAATTATTTATTAATTATTATTATTTATTTATTAATTATTACTAATTATTTATTAAGTATTATTAATTACTTATTAATTATTATTAACTATTTATTAATTATTATTAATTATTTATTAAGTATTATTAATTATTTATTAATTATTATTAATTATTATTATTAATTGTTTGTTTATTATTATCAATTATTGATTAATTATTATTGAATATTTATTAATATTTATTAATTATTTATTAATTATTATTATTTAATTATTAATTATTATTAATTTTTTATTAATTATTATTAATTATTTATTAATTATTATTAATTATTTAATAATTATTATTAATTGTTTGTTTATTATTATTAATTGTTTGTTAATTATTATTAATTATTTATTAAGTATTATTAATTATTTATTAATTATTATTAATTATTTATTAATTATTACTAATTATTTATTAAGTATTATTAATTATTTATTAATTATTGTTAATTATTTATCAATTATTATTCATTATTTGTTAATTATTATTAATTATTTATTAATTATTATTATTTATTTATTAACTAGTATTAATTATTTATTTATTATTATTAATTATTTATTAATTATTATTAATTATTTATTTATTACTATTAATTATTTATTAATTATTATTATTTATAATAATTATAATTATTTATTATTATTTACTAATTATTATTATTTATTTATTAATTATTATTAATTATTTATTAATTATTATTCATTATTTATTAATTATTATTAATTATTATTAATTATTTTTTATTATTATTAATTATTTATTAATTATTGTTATTTATTTATTAATTATTATTAATTATTTATCAATTATTATTAATTATTTGTTATTTATTATTAATTGTTTGTTAATTATTATTAATTATTTATTAAGTATTATTAATTATTTATTAATTATTATTAATTATTTATTAATTATTATTATTTATATATTAATTATTGTTAAGTATTTATCAATTATTATTCATTATTTGTTAATTATTATTTATTATTTATTAATTATTACTAATTATTTATTAAGTATTATTAATTATTTATTAATTATTATTAATTATTTATTAAGTATTATTAATTATTATTAATTATTTTTTATTATTATTAATTATTTAGTAATTATTATAATTTATTTATTAATTATTATTAATTATTTATTAATAATTCTTAATTATTTAATAATTATTATTAATTATTTATTAATTATTATTAATTATTTATTAATTATTGCTAATTATTTATTAAGTATTATTAATTATTTATTAATTATTAATTATTATTAATTATTTATTAATTATCATTAATTATTTATTAATTATTACTAATTATTTATTAAGTATTATTAATTATTGATTAATTATTATTAAATATTTATTAATTATTATTTATTATTTATTAATTATTATTATATATTTAATAATTATTATTAATTATTTATTAATTATTATTATTTATTTATTAATTATTAAAAATTATTTATCAATTATTATTAATTATTTTTTAATTATTATTAATTATTTGTTAATTATTATTAATTATTTAGTAATTATTATTATTTATTTATTAATTATTATTAATTATTTATTAATTATTATTAATTATTTATTAATTATTCTTAATTATTTAATAATTATTATTAATTATTTATTAATTATTGCTAATTATTTATTAAGTATTATTAATTATTTATTAATTATTATTAATTATTTATTAATTATTATTATTTATTTAGTAATTATTATTATTTATTTATTAATTATTATTAATTATTTATTAATTATTATTAATTATTTATTATTATTTATTTATTAATTATTATTAATTATTTATTAATTATTATTAATTATTTATTAATTATTAATAATTATTTATTAATTATTATTAATTATTTTTTAATTATTATTATTTATTTATTAATTATTATTAATTATTTATTAATTATTCTTAATTATTTAATAATTATTATTAATTATTTATCAATTATTATTAATTATTTATTAATTATTATTAATTATTTATTAATTATTACTAATTATTTGTTAATTATTATTAATTATTTAGTAATTATTATTATTTATTTATTAATTATTATTAATTATTTATTAATTATTCTTAATTATTTAATAATTATTATTAATTATTTATTAATTATTATTAATTATTTATTAATTATTGCTAATTATTTATTAAGTATTATTAATTATTTATTAATTATTAATTATTATTAATTATTTATTAATTATTATTAATTATTTATTAATTATTACTAATTATTTACTAAGTATTATTAATTATTTATTAATTATTATTAATTATTTATTAATTAATATTATTTATTTATTAATTATTATTAATTATTTATCAATTATTATTAATTATTTGTTATTTATTATTAATTGTTTGTTAATTATTATTAATTATTTATTAAGTATTATTAATTATTTATTAATTATTATTAATTATTTATTAATTATTACTAGTTATTCATTAAGTATTATTAATTATTTATTAATTATTATTAATTATTTATTAATTATTATTATTTATATATTAATTATTGTTAAGTATTTATCAATTATTATTCATTATTTGTTAATTATTATTAATTATTTATTAATTATTATTATTTATTTATTAACTATTATTAATTATTTATTTATTATTATTAATTATTTATTAATTATTATTATTTATTTATTAATTATTACTAATTATTTATTAAGTATTATTAATTACTTATTAATTATTATTAACTATTTATTAATTATTATTAATTATTTATTAAGTATTATTAATTATTTATTAATTATTATTAATTATTATTATTAATTGTTTGTTTATTATTATCAATTATTGATTAATTATTATTGAATATTTATTAATATTTATTAATTATTTATTAATTATTATTATTTAATTATTAATTATTATTAATTTTTTATTAATTATTATTAATTATTTATTAATTATTATTAATTATTTAATAATTATTATTAATTGTTTGTTTATTATTATTAATTGTTTGTTAATTATTATTAATTATTTATTAAGTATTATTAATTATTTATTAATTATTATTAATTATTTATTAATTATTACTAATTATTTATTAAGTATTATTAATTATTTATTAATTATTGTTAATTATTTATCAATTATTATTCATTATTTGTTAATTATTATTAATTATTTATTAATTATTATTATTTATTTATTAACTAGTATTAATTATTTATTTATTATTATTAATTATTTATTAATTATTATTAATTATTTATTTATTACTATTAATTATTTATTAATTATTATTATTTATAATAATTATAATTATTTATTATTATTTACTAATTATTATTATTTATTTATTAATTATTATTAATTATTTATTAATTATTATTCATTATTTATTAATTATTATTAATTATTATTAATTATTTTTTATTATTATTAATTATTTATTAATTATTGTTATTTATTTATTAATTATTATTAATTATTTATCAATTATTATTAATTATTTGTTATTTATTATTAATTGTTTGTTAATTATTATTAATTATTTATTAAGTATTATTAATTATTTATTAATTATTATTAATTATTTATTAATTATTATTATTTATATATTAATTATTGTTAAGTATTTATCAATTATTATTCATTATTTGTTAATTATTATTTATTATTTATTAATTATTACTAATTATTATTAATTATTATTAATTATTTTTTATTATTATTAATTATTTATTAATTATTGTTATTTATTTATTAATTATTACTAATTATTATTAATTATTATTAATTATTTTTTATTATTATTAATTATTTATTAATTATTGTTATTTATTTATTAATTATTATTAATTATTTATCAATTATTATTAATTATTTGTTATTTATTATTAATTGTTTGTTAATTATTATTAATTATTTATTAAGTATTATTAATTATTTATTAATTATTATTAATTATTTATTAATTATTACTAGTTATTCATTAAGTATTATTAATTATTTATTAATTATTATTAATTATTTATTAATTATTATTATTTATATATTAATTATTAAGTATTTATCAATTATTATTCATTATTTGTTAATTATTATTTATTATTTATTAATTATTGTTAATTATTTATTTATTATTATTTATTTATTAATTATTATTAATTATTAATTATTATTCATTATTTATTAATTATTATTAATTATTTTTTAATTATTATTAAATATTTGTTAATTATTATTAATTATTTAGTAATTATTATTATTTATTTATTAATTATTATTAATTATTTATTAATTATTATTATTAATTATTTCTTAAATATTTTTAATTATTTGTTAATTATTATTAATTATTTACTAATTATTATTATTTATTTATTAATTATTTTTTATTATTATTAATTATTTATTAATTATTGTTATTTATTTATTAATTATTATTAATTATTCATTTATTATTATTAATTATTTATTAATTACTATTAATTATTTATTAATTATTATTAATTATTAATTATTTATTAATTATTACTAATTATTTATTAAGTATTATTAATTATTTATTAATTATTATTAATTATTTCTTAAATATTATTAATTATTTGTTAATTATTATTAATTATTTACTAATTATTATTATTTATTTTTTAATTATTATTTATTATTATTAATTATTTATTAATTATTATTAATTATTTATTAATTATTATTAATTATTTATTAATTATTATTAATTATTTATTAATTATTATTAATTATTTATTAATTATTATTAATTATTTATTAATTATTATTAATTTTTTATTGATTATTATTAATTATTTATTAATTATTATTAATTATTTATTAATTATTATTAATTATTTTTTAATTATTATTAATTATTTGTTAATTATTATTAATTATTTAGTAATTATTATTATTTATTTATTAATTATTATTAATTATTTATTAATTATTATTAATTATTTAATAATTATTATTAATTAGTTATTAATTATTATTAATTGTTTATTAAGTATTATTAATTATTTATTAATTATTATTAATTATTTATTAATTATTGCTAATTATTTATTAAGTATTATTAATTATTTATTAATTATTATTAATTATTTATTAATTATTATTATTTATTTATTAATTATTATTAATTATTTATCAATTATTATTAATTATTCGTTAATTATTATTAATTATTTGTTAATTATTAATAATTATTTATTAATTATTATTAATTATTTTTTAATTATTATCAATTATTTGTTAATTATTATTAATTATTTACTAATTATTATTATTTATTTATTAATTATTATTAATTATTTATTAATTATTATTAATTATTTATTAATTATTATTAATTATTTATTAATTATTATTAATTATTTATTAATTATTATTAATTATTTATTAATTATTATTAATTATTTATTAATTATTATTAATTATTTATTAAATATTAATAATTATTATTAATTATTTATTAATTATTACTAATTATTTATTAAGTATTATTCATTATTTATTAATTATTATTAATTATTTATTAATTATCATTAATTATTTATTAATTATTATTATTTATTTATTAATTATTATTAATTATTTATCAATTATTATTTATTAATTATTATTAATTATTTATTAATTATTATTAATTATTTATTAATTATTATTAATTATTTATTAATTATTATTAATTATTTATTAATTATTATTAATTATTTATTAATTATTATTAATTATTTATTAATTATTATTAATTATTTATTAATTATTATTAATTATTTATTAATTATTATTAATTATTTATTAATTATTATTAATTATTTATTAATTATTATTAATTATTTATTAATTATTATTAATTATTTATAAATTATTATTAATTATTATTATTTATTTATTATATATTATTAATTATTTATTTATTATTGTTATTTATTTATTAATTATTATTAATTATTTATTAATTATTATTAATTATTTATTAATTATTGTTATTTATTTATTAATTATTATTAATTATTTATTAATTATTATTAATTATTTATTAATTATTGTTATTTATTTATTAATTATTATTAATTATTTATTAATTATTATTAATTAATTATTATTTATTATTTATTAATTATTATTAATTATTTATTAGTTATTATTAATTATTTGTTAATTATTATTAATTATTTACTAATTATTATTATTTATTTATTAATTATTATTAATTATTTATTAATTATTATTAATTATTTATTAATTATTATTAATTATTTATTAATTATTATTAATTATTTATTAATTATTATTAATTATTTATTAATTATTATTAATTATTTATTAATTATTATTAATTATATCTTAATTTTTATTAATTATTTTTTAATTATTATTAATTATTTGTTAATTATTATTAATTATTTACTAATTATTATTATTTATTTATTAACTATTATTAATTATTTGTTAATTATTATTAATTATTTGTTAATTATTATTAATTATTTATTAATTATTATTAATTATTTATTAATTAATATTATTTATTTATTAATTATTATTAATTATTTATTAAATATTATTATTTATTTATTAATTATTATTAATTATTTATTAATTATTATTAATTATTTATTAATTATTATTAATTATTTATTAATTATTATTAATTATTTATTAATTATTATTAATTATTTATTAATTATTATTAATTATTTATTAATTATTATTAATTATTTATTAATTACTATTATTTATTTATTAATTATTATTAATTATTTATTAATTATTATTATTTATTTATTAATTATTATTAATTATTTATTAACTATTATTAATTATTTGTTAATTATTGTTATTTATTCATTAATTATTATTAATCATTTATTTATTATTATTAATTATTTATTAATTATTATTAATTATTTATTAATTATTACTAATTATTTATTAAGTATTATTAATGATTTATTTATTATTTATTAATTATTATTATTTATTTATTAATTATTATTAATTATTTATTAATTATTATTAATTATTTATTAATTATTATTAATTATTTATTAATTATTACTAATTATTTATTAATTATTATTAATTATTTATTAATTATTATTAATTATTTATTAATTATTACTAATTATTTATTAATTATTATTAATTATTTATTAATTATTATTAATTATTTATTAATTATTATTAATTATTTATTAATTATTATTAATTATTTATTAATTACTATTATTTATTAATTATTATTAATTATTTATTAATTATTATTATTTATTTATTAATTATTATTAATTATTTATTAATTATTATTAATTATTTATTAATTATTATTAATTATTTGTTAATTATTGTTATTTATTCATTAATTATTATTAATCATTTATTAATTATTATTAATTATTTATTAATTAATATTATTTATTTATTAATTATTATTAATTATTTATTAAATATTATTATTTATTTATTAATTATTATTAATTATTTATTAATTATTATTAATTATTTATTAATTATTATTAATTATTTATTAATTATTATTAATTATTTATTAATTATTATTAATTATTTATTAATTATTATTAATTATTTATTAATTATTATTAATTATTTATTAATTATTACTAATTATTTATTAAGTATTATTAATGATTTATTTATTATTTATTAATTATTATTATTTATTTATTAATTATTATTAATTATTTATCAATTATTATTAATTATTTGTTAATTATTATTAATTATTTGTTAATTATTATTAATTATTTATTAATTATTATTAATTATTTTTTAATTATTATTAATTATTTGTTAATTATTGCTAATTATTTATTAAGTATTATTAATGATTTATTAATTATTATTAACTATTTATTAATTATTATTATTTATTTATTAATTATTATTAATTATTTATCAATTATTATTAATTATTTATCAATTATTATTAATTATTTGTTAATTATTATTAATTATTTATTAATTATTATTAATTATTTATTAATTATTATTAATTATTTATTAATTATTATTAATTATTTATTAATTATTATTAATTATTTATTAATTATTATTAATTATTATTAATTATTTATTAATTATTATTAATTATTTATTAATTATTATTAATTATTTATTAATTATTATTAATTATTTATTAATCATTATTAATTATTTATTAATTATTATTAATTATTTATTAATTATTTTTAATTATTTATTAATTATTATTAATTATTTATTAATTATTATTAATTATTTATTAATTATTATTAATTATTTATTAATTATTATTAATTATTATTAATTATTTATTAATTATTATTAATTATTTATTAATTATTATTAATTATATCTTAATTTTTATTAATTATTTTTTAATTATTATTAATTATTTGTTAATTATTATTAATTATTTACTAATTATTATTATTTATTTATTAACTATTATTAATTATTTGTTAATTATTATTAATTATTTGTTAATTATTATTAATTATTTATTAATTATTATTAATTATTTATTAATTACTATTATTTATTTATTAATTATTATTAATTATTTATTAAATATTATTATTTATTTATTAATTATTATTAATTATTTATTAATTATTACTAATTATTTATTAATTATTATTAATTATTTATTAATTATTATTAATTATTTATTAATTATTATTAATTATTTATTATTACTATTATTTATTTATTAATTATTATTAATTATTTATTAATTATTATTATTTATTTATTAATTATTATTAATTATTTATTAATTATTATTAATTATTTGTTAATTATTGTTATTTATTCATTAATTATTATTAATCATTTATTTATTATTATTAATTATTTATTAATTATTATTAATTATTTATTAATTATTATTAATTATTTATTAATTATTATTAATTATTTATTAATTATTACTAATTATTTATTAAGTATTATTAATTATTTATAATTATTATTAATTATTTATTAATTATTATTAATTATTTACTAATTATTATTAATTATTTGTTAATTAGTATTATTTATTTATTAATTATTGTTAATTATTTATTAATTATTATTATTTATTTATTAATTATTATTAATTATTTCTTAATTATTATTAATTATTTGTAAATTATTATTAATTATTTACTAATTATTATTTATTAATTATTAATCATTTATTAATTATTATTAATTATTTATTAATTATTATTAATTATTTATTAATTATTGCTAAATATTTATTAATTATTATTAATTATTTATTAATTATTGCTAATTATTTATTAAGTATTATTAATGATTTATAAATTATTATTAATTATTTATTAAGTATTATTAATTATTTATTAATTATTATTAATTATTTATTAATTATTATTAATTATTTATTAATTATTGCTAATTATTTATTAAGTATTATTAATGATTTATTAATTATTTATTAATTATTATTATTTATTTATTAATTATTATTAATTATTTTTTAATTATTATTAATTATTTGTTAATCATTATTAATTATTTAGTAATTATTATTATTTATTTATTAATTATTATTAATTATTTATTAATTATTATTAATTATTTATTAATTATTATTAATTATTTGTTAATTGTTATTAATTATTTCTTAATTATTATTAATTATTTGTTAATTATTATTAATTATTTACTAATTATTATTATTGATTTATTAATTATTAATTATTTATTAATTATTATTAAGTATTTATTAATTTTTATTAATTATTTATTAATTATTGCAAATTATTTATTAATTATTGCTAATTATTTATTAATTATTATTAATTATTTACTAATTATTATTATTTATTTATTAATTATTATTAATTATTTATTTATTATTATTAATTATTTATTAATTATTATTAATTATTTATCAATTATTATTAAATATTTGTTATTTATTATTAATTTTTTATTAATTATTATTATTTATTTTATATATATTATTAATTATTAATTTATTATTATTAATTATTTATTAATTATTATTAATTATTTATTAATTATTATTAATTATTTCTTAATTATTATTAATTATTTGTTAATTATTATTATTTATTTACTAATTATTATTATTTATTTATTAATTATTAATTATTTATTAATTATTATTATTTATTTATTAATTATTATTAATTATTTCTTAATTATTATTAATTATTTATTAATTTATTAATTATTTATTAATTATTATTAATTATTTATTAATTATTATTAATTATTTATTAATTATTATTAATTATTTATTAATTATTATTAATTATATCTTAATTTTTATTAAATATTTTTTGATTATTATTAATTATTTGTTAATTATTATTAATTATTTACTAATTATTATTAATTATTTATTAACTATTATTAATTATTTGCTAATTATTATTAATTATTTGTTAATTATTATTAATTATTTATTATTACTATTATTTATTTATTAATTATTATTAATTATTTATTAATTATTATTATTTATTTATTAATTATTATTAATTATTTATTAATTATTATTAATTATTTGTTAATTATTGTTATTTATTCATTAATTATTATTAATCATTTATTTATTATTATTAATTATTTATTAATTATTATTAATTATTTATTAATTATTATTAATTATTTATTATTAATTATTTATTAATTATTACTAATTATTTATTAAGTATTATTAATTATTTATAATTATTATTAATTATTTATTAATTATTATTAATTATTTACTAATTATTATTAATTATTTGTTAATTACTATTATTTATTTATTAATTATTGTTAATTATTTATTAATTATTATTATTTATTTATTAATTATTATTAATTATTTCTTAATTATTATTAATTATTTGTAAATTATTATTAATTATTTACTAATTATTATTTATTAATTATTTATTAATTATTATTAATTATTTATTAATTATTATTAATTATTTATTAATTATTGCTAATTATTTATTAATTATTATTAATTATTTATTAATTATTGCTAATTATTTATTAAGTATTATTAATGATTTATTAATTATTATTAATTATTTATTAAGTATTAAGTATTATTAATTATTTATTAATTATTATTAATTATTTATTAATTATTGCTAATTATTTATTAAGTATTATTAATGATTTATTAATTATTTATTAATTATTATTATTTATTTATTAATTATTATTAATTATTTATCAATTATTATTAATTATTTGTTAATTATTATTAATTATTTGTTAATTATTATTAATTATTTATTAATTATTATTAATTATTTTTTAATTATTATTAATTATTTGTTAATTATTGCTAATTATTTATTAAGTATTATTAATGATTTATTAATTATTATTAACTATTTATTAATTATTATTATTTATTTATTAATTA
>OX352772.1:201535193-201707693 GCA_947095535.1 Poecilobothrus nobilitatus
AACTGAACAAGTTTAGGATATTTTAGGATTTTTTCAATAAATTCATTGATACTTTGTAATAGGATATCATACAAATAGAAAGATGATTTTTTTCAGGTCAAATCAAGTTTATTTTTTTAAATTGCGCAAAATCGCATGCTTAATAAAATATACCTACATACGTAAAGGAGATATAAAAGAAACGAAAAAAACTTATTTTTATAAGAAAAATATTCATAGGTACTTTTGAATACGAAGATGTAAATAATAAAAATAAAAACAAAACGTAAACAAGAAGTAGGTACAAAGTGTATTTTTGTTTATTAAAGAAGATCAATAATTATTGTAAGTTGTTATTATAGTTTTAAAGCTGCAAAATAAAAAAATTAAAATAAGAAACATATGTTACCTATTTTAGGATATGAGTTGTTTCTCTTTCTTCTATATTTTGTTCTAAGTACATATGAACTTAAAAAATATTTTGCATTCTTCTAATTTCTGTTTACCTGGTGTAAATAAATTGTTAAAACTAGTTTGACTCTTTTAAACAATGTTATAATTTATAAATGCAGTAACAAAGTAAAAATAAAAACAAAAGAAAGAAAAAAATTATATAATTATAGGTATATTATAGGTAATTATAGGTAATTATAGGTGTCTGTTATGTAGAATTTCTTTTTTCTGTTCTATAGGAAGATTGAGAAAATAACCTAAAATCTTCGATTTTACTTTGTTTTGTTATTATTACGTTCCATTCTATGCTGTAAGAAATGAAAAAATAATAAAAATCAAAAAGAAGTTAATTGCTTTTGGTATCTATTTGAAAACAAAAATAAAACAAATTTATTTATATGTTTGAAATAATTTTGTATTTGAAAATATTTTACAATTTTACAGAAATCTGTGTTGGAAAATTTTTTTACGATGATCAGATGTTAAGATTTTAGAAATAGCGAGACCAACTTTTTCTATACGTCTTTGAAATCTACTTCTATCACGTGGGTATTCTTCCGAATGACCTTTCCTTGCTGATCTGTAAGCATAGACCCATACATGCATAACTTGAATTTCTTGTTTTATGTTGAAGTAAACTTTTTTTTTGTTATTTAAATTCATATTGTGCAAGTATAGAAATTGATGGTCTTAATCTAACATTTTTTCTTTTAAAAGATTCATATACATTAAAACAATTTTTAACAACACATCTGAAACTCTTGTTTGAAAAGTGTATAGGACAATTTGAATAAAAGTTTTCAATCTTTTGTAATGATGGCAAGTTTCTGCTTAGATCTTCTATTTTAACACTGTCAATGTACTTTTGAAGGAAATTTTTTTTTTGTTCTCCTTTAATATAAATTTTTTCCGCTGACTCTAAATAGTGTTTTAATATACATTTTACATCTAAATATTCAACTAAACCGTTATTCCATTTAAGTCCATTTATTTTATTTTCGCAATACTGGTTATTATATTTCACATCTTGACTAAGCTCTTCTGCGGGGTGATACACAGTTGGAATTAAACTTCCTTTTTCAAGTATGGCTAACTCTTTTAGGAAATATTGTTTTTCATTTCCTTGAAAAAATTGTAGGTCAACTATAATAATTTGTTTAACCATGTCGAAAGGTTTGTAAAAGAATGTTCAATGAAATAACTAAATTTACATTTATATTCATTTAGAAAAATAGCTGTTCATATAAATATAGGTTAGCATATGATTGTTGAAATATATGATTGTTCTAACTAATACAACTATGTTGTTTCACCCATTTACAATGATGGTGGCGGGGCCATCCTGCTTTGGTAAAACCACATTTATTCGTAATTTAATAAAATATAAAGAAGAAAATATACTACCACATGTTAATAATCCAGACAAAAATGCTGGATTGGTGTAATCCAGACAAAAATGCTGTTCCACTATATATGAAAGATGTTGAATATAGTAACACTATTCCAGGTTTTAATGATAATCAAGAACCTTTGTTAGTTATTATCGATGATATGATGTTAAGTTCTCATGATAAGTTTGTATGTGATTTATTTACTAGAGGATCACATCATAGAAATTTATCTGTAATATTTGTAACACAAAATGTTTTTCACCAGGGTAAATTTTCAAGAGATATTTCACTCAACTGTAAATATTTAGTACTTTTCAAAAATCCAAGAGATAAATCGCAGATATTACCTGTAGCTCGCCAAATACATCCCAATCAAATTAAAGCATTTGAAAAAATATATAATGATGTGACGTCAGTCCCATATGGCTATATATTAATAGATCTTACTCAAGACGTTAATGATATATTTCGATTAAGAAGTGACATATTTGGGAAAGGTTTGTATTATTGTACGAGAGATCAATTAGAACAATTTGGGGAGGAATATGAAATGTTTGAAGACCAATCGACATATATTGCACCTATTAAAAACCTCTAAACCAAAATTCCAAAAAGTAATTATAAAACACTGTGACCCTAAAGTAATAAAAACATTTCACAAAATCTCTTTAAATATTTTAAAAGGTAATTATAATCTGAGTAAAAAAGGAACAACCGAATGACGAAAGTATAAAAAAGAATTAAGATCACTTATTTGCCGGAAAAAATCTATAAATAGCAAAAGAAAAATTATTTTTCGGATAATCGGAAATTTTATAAAATGAATAATACAACATTTAATAAAATGATAATTTTAAAACCTGAGATTTATGAAAGAATGAAATGAAAGAAAATGCAGACATTAAAGTCAATGAATTGGATAAAAATATGAAAAAAATATTGTTAAATAAACATCCCACGGATACTCAAAAATGGTATTTATACAGACAAAATTAATTTAAAATAAGAAACAAAAAACGACAACTTCCTAGAAATAAAGAGGAGAAAATAAAAATTACGGAAACAAAAGGTACTCAAACTCGTGCAAAACCAATGTATATAGATGCGGAAACTCAATCGCATTTTCCTGAATATAAGAATGTTGGAATACAAGTTGTTCCTGAAGAAGAAGAAGTATATGAAAAAGAAGCTGATGACGCAGTATTTGATGATGAAATTCAGGAAAATGTTTTAACAAAAGCATTGTCAGCTGCTTCAGTTGGAGAACGTCTTAGAAAAAGAAAATCAATTAGAAATCAAAATGTACAAATTTTTGAAACTGATACAGGAGACACTATAACTGTTCCTTTAGATAGCCCAAGCCCACCAACGAAAAAAGAAAAAACTATAAATAGCAAAGAGTTGAATAATTCATCAAGACGTGTTTTAAGGTCAGCAGTAGGTAATACTCAAACAGAACTTAATTTTCCAATTCGTAAGAATAAATCCGCAAGCTCATGGACAACATACAAGTAAATGATGAATTTTATGTCACTTTACTCAGTGATTCATCTATCAACTATTATTCAGAAAATTCATTATCATCTTTTACAAATAAAATGAATAAATACATGTGTGATTCAAGGTGGAAAGTCGGTATTTCAGAAATGTATGTTAATAATTTCATTCCAAATGTGTATGGTGAAGAATGGGAAAAAAGTACTCAAATATTTATTAAAGGTATGCAGAAAGATATTATAGGAGTCGGAACATCATATATTCCATACATAGAAAAACAAATGATATGCGACTGGAAAGTTTTTCTACTACCAACACTAATTCAAAATATACGCCCACTTAATAGGTTTACAAGAAAAGAAGTTGAACGATTTGGGGAATTTTTAATTTTGTTGATTTGGGGAATTTTTAATTTTATAAACGATGAAGTTCATTATACACAACCAATAAAAGCTGAGGACATGCCTAAAAATTTAAGTTACACCACAATATGTGTTACTAAGCCTAAAATAGATATAAAAATAAGAGCAAATTACGCTTATATCCTCGAAGGACTTTTGACAACATGTTTCAATCAAGTATCTTTTAAAGTTACAGATTTAAAAAAATATAAATCACGTGTAATAGAAGCTTTCAAAACTTTTATCGATAGTGTACAATTGATTCCCATTAGTAAACCAGATATGTTTTTTATATACACAGATATAATTGAACCGCAAAAAATAGGTGATAAAGATATAAGGTGTTTAAGATCTGTTAACATACAAAATTCTTTCACTGATACTGTAAAAGAATTCAGTAATACTCAATATTGCAATGTGGAGAAGTCATTTAATAACATTTCATTACTTTTATGTGATAAATATGGATACAAAATAAACTTTTCCAATAGTTCAACTCCAACAAAAATTGTATTACATTTTAAAAAAGTATAAATAAAAGCGATTTTACAAAACTATATATTATTTTATTTTATTCATTATGGAGAGAGCGTACTACAAATATTATTTAGTTCAATCAGGAAAAGGTCTTGAGGATATTGGTCCTTTGTTACACTCAATTGTACCTTACCAAAGGGGAGCTTTTTCGGTGGTCTTTTTAGATATTTAAAACCAATATTTACGTCTGGAGCTAATATATTAAAAAAAGAGGAGCATTATCAAAATTTTAGGAGCAAAAGGAGAGCATTATCTGATATTGCCACAGGTGCAAATGTAAAAGAAGTGGTTCAAGATCGAAGTAAAGAGATAATGAAAAATGTAAGACGAGGTGCAGTTCGGAAACTCAATGAAATGTATGGACAAGGCAAAAGAAAACGAAGAAAACCTATAAAAAGACCTCTAATTAATAATTTAAATTATTTTACGTCGAAGCGACGCAAAGTTAATAACAAAAACAAACAAAAAGATATTTTTGAATAATTATGATTGAATGTATGAAATCAGAGCTTGATATTTTTAAAACACAGCCTATTCAGTCAAGTATTTTACGATCTGAAGAAGTTTCGTATAACCCTATTGCTTCTTTAGATAATCCATCTGTCATAGAATTTGTTTCACTAGGACACGGTGATACATATAGAGACTTGTCTTCGACATATCTAAAATTAAAAGTACAAATTTTAAAAAAAGATGGAACTCAATGGAATAAAGATAAAAAAACTGATATGTTTAACCTATGATATGATATGTGAAACTACATTTAGATATGTTTAACCAACCTACACTTCTCATAAACAATGTCGATGTTCGAGTTGTCCTAACATTAGAAAAACCAGATTTGTACCTCTTTGCAGATGATACTGATGAATCTCAACTGAAAATTTTAGAAGCCACTTTATTTATGAGACATGTAACAATTAATCCTAGTGTGCTATTAGCACATAATGCTGTATTGGAAAAAACTAATTCCAAATATAATTACAAACGGGTAGAGGTAAAAACTTTTACCATTCCACAGAATAGTTCATCAATATCACTTGATAATGTTTTTATTGGACCGTTACCAAACACAATCATTTTTTGTATGACAGAAAATACAGGTTACTCTGGAAAAAGGTAAAAAAAAACCAACACCATTTTAAACATTTTGATATTTCACAATTTGTGTTAAACGTAAATGGTGTTCAAAAACCTAATTCACCAATTGAAACCAGTTTTTCAGATGAAAATAATTGCTGTACAAGAGCATACAGTACACTTTTTTCAGGAACCGGAATTTACCATAATGATAAAGGCCATCAGTTAACAAAAACCATGTTTAGTAATGGGTTTTTCATTCTAGCTTTTGATTTAACTCCAGATGCATCAGGAAATGAAGTGTGTCAAGGTCTACTAAATCAAGGTACAGTTAGAATTGAGGCAAGGCTATCAAAACCACTTACATCTTCCACTTACTGACTGCTATTGTTTATGGAGAATTTGATGCAAGTTTACAAATTGATAAAAACCGAAATATATTCTCAAACTTATAAATAGCATACATAAAAGTAAATTTGAATATTTGACAAAATGTCACTGTCTTGTGCACTTCTGGATGTAACATTTTGTAGTGATGATAATAATACCTTGTTTTCGAAAGATATTTGTATAGTTGGTTTTAAAGAACCTTGTAAAAAGTTTGTAAAAGAGCTCAAGTATAAATTTCCAACTGGGGATCTTATAAATGATAATT
This sequence comes from Poecilobothrus nobilitatus, assembly GCA_947095535.1. Lineage (NCBI taxonomy): Eukaryota > Metazoa > Arthropoda > Insecta > Diptera > Dolichopodidae > Poecilobothrus > Poecilobothrus nobilitatus. Next base: position 201,541,187 of record OX352772.1, read on the forward strand.
TTGATAATTACTCTTTTGGAACTGTGTACAACGATAAAATAAATAAAGAGCTCTGTCCAATACTAGAAAAATTTGATGTTATTATAACAAATAAAAAAATCAAAAAAGAGTTTTTATCAAATTATATTAAAGAAACAACTAAAGTATATAACTTGAGTCAATTTGATTAATGAATACCCTAGAGATAAGTGACGTATTAAGATGTAACAAACACACACGTAAATTTTTTAAAGGAGTTTTTACTCTGGATCAACTCCCCAGAATAATTGAAAAACAAACTTTTTTAATTGTAAAGAATGGCTGTGTTAAATATTTTGATTCGTTTGGTAGAAAACCAGATAAATTACAAATTTTAAGTTACTTAAAAAACCAATGTATAATTATTAATAAGAAACATTTACAAAGTAACTATTCAGATGTCTGTGGGCAATATTGTTGTATTTATACGTGGTATAGATGTTGCGGTTATAGTATGAACGCTTTTTTAAAAAAATTTAATAAAGGAAATCAACTAGAAAACGATAAGTATAATTTAAGTATCTTTTAAAATGTATTTGGAAAATATAACTCATTACAAATTTGTGTTCCTAAAACGTATAAATAATAAAAACAATATAAAGAGGTTTTAGTAAAATTAAAGGAATGGAAGCACCAGGTCAGAACAAAAATTTATTGTTAAGTTACACATATTTTCTCAATAAGAGTCATACATTAAAAATGGCTGTTGGATTTGACTGTGAGTCATTTGAAGCCTCAAGTATAATTCACCGTATTGGTAAAAAGTCAATTGTCTTAAAATATCATGAATGGAATAAATTTTATTATGAATTTAACAAAAAACTCGATAAACTGATAATAAAAGATATAAAACAGAACTTTCATCATGGACTAAAATCAGCGAACGGACAAAGTATAAGTATTAACGAAGAAGAAGCAGAGCAGTTTTACAATTTAAGCGATTTTCTTCACGCAGTGATGATCTATTATAAATCTGCTGAGTTAAATGTAAAAGACTATGTTCAGGAATATCTAAATTTATGTGTCGAACAACAAGTATTTAGGTTAGAAAGAGAAATTTATGTACCAATACAACGTTTTAATGTACAATGTAATTATTCAAGGTTATTTTTTGAAATTCCTGTAATTTTAAAGGAACAAATCTGTAATATACTACATAAAATAAACAAAATAAATCACAACAAATAATATAAAAAATTTTAATTTTTATTTATATGTTTTAGATAGACAAATATTTTTCTGTACACCTTTCATTAGATTATTTAATTAAAATTATTTAGGATTATTAAATTATTGAAATAATCAAGATCTCCCTGCTGATTATTTATGTCCCAAATTTCATTAAATGGAACTGCTTTCTCATCTTCCTCAATTTCTTCTCCCACTTCTTCTTCTTCGTCTTCTAATTCAACTATCTGGAACGGTGGTATAAATTCCTCAGTTTCTGCTAAATCTTCGTCGTCCATGGTGAACGTAATTTCATTTTCTTGTATCTGATCTTGTGTATTTAGATCATCTACAGTTTCTTTAAATGGAAATGATGTGGAATCAGGCAGAATTTCAGTGAGTTGTTGAGCAGTCAGAATGGAAGTGAATTAAATTTGAAAATAAAAGTTGAGTTATATACTCATGTAGAAAAGTATAAAAGCAAATTAAATTCAATTAGATGATTAGTTTAAACCATGCTTTGGTCTATCATTTTATGTATAATAATTATTATAACATTACCTTTAACATTTTTAAAACAAAATGTCAAGAGCTCAAATAGTGACTGAAATTCACAGACAGGCAAGACGTAAGTTTCTTAGAAGAAAATGCAAACAGAAAGGTCTAAATGACACGTGGCAAATCGATTTAGTCGAAATGATACCTTATGGAAAATTTAATAATGGTTATAAATATATGCTGACGGTCATTGATACTTTTTCAAATATGCCTATGCTGAACCTGTGAAAACAAAAAATGCTGAAAATGTTTTAAATGCCTTAAAAACAATTATTATTAGAGCTAAAGTTATACCAAAAAATATTCACTCTGATCAAGGCAAGGAATTTTTTAATTTACAATTTCAAAATTATATGAAAGAAACATCAATCAATCATTATCACACATTTAGCGAATTAAAAGCATCAATTGTTGAACGATTTAACCGTACATTGAAAAATTCTATGTGGAAAAAATTTAGTTTAAAAGGGAATTATAAATGGTTACCTATTATACAATCATTAATAAAAGAATATAATTCAACAAAACATAGCACAACAAAACTTCCTCCTGAAAAAATTACAAAAAAAAACGAAAAAAATATACTGTGGAATATATATACTGAGCCTAAAACTTTTCAAAAAAGTAAATATAAAACTGGAAATTTTGTAAGAATAAGTCATATAAAGGTCATTTCGAAAAAGGTTATCAACCGAATTGGTCAACTGAAGTATTTAAGATTGATAAAATCAATAATACTTATCCTGTTACATATCAATTATCGGACTATATTGATACGCCAATTTCTGGGGGTTTTTATCAAGCTGAGCTTACACCTGTAAAATATCCAGATACTTATCTTGTAGAAAAAATTCTGAAAAAGCAAGGAAATAGAGTTTTTTTTAAATGGCTAGGTTTTGATGACACACATAATACTTGGATAAATTCAAGAAATATTGTTTAATATCTGTAAAATAAAACTCCAATAAGCACCTGAAAATAAAATTTGAAAATATCTGAAAAATAAAATAAAATCTTAACATCTGAAAAATGAAATAAAATCTTAACATCTGAAAAATGAAAATAAATTAAAAACAGTACAAAATTTCTTTGAAATAAAATTTTTTTTATTAAATAAAATTTTTTATATAAAATCAGTCTAAAACTAATACTGACTTGTGGCGAATTCAAAATCACCACGTTCTTCTTTTAAATTTAATTGGCTTTCCTCATTTATGAGGAAATATTCATTTTTTTCGATTTCCTAACGGAAATCACTATCTTCAAATACCCCAACTTTTTGATGCGGTATAAATATAATATTATATAGGGTCTCGAGGACCCATTTTTCACCCATTTAATTTTATTTATTTTATAGAGCCTACTTGGCTCCATATCTTTAACTTTTAAAAATTTTTAAAAATTTTTTTTTTTAAATTTAATAATTCCGCCAGTTTTCTTTTTCTGATGGGGTTTGACGTTGCCTTATTCTGATAATCTTGTTGTTGTTGTAGTTGCAGTTGTTGTAGTTGCTGTTGTTGCTGTTGTTGTGATTGTTGATGTTGTTGTTGATGATGATGCTGTTGATGTAGTTGTTGTTGTTGTTGTTGATGAAGATGAGTAGAAGAGTTTTTCCTTTTCGCAGGAAGACGCGCTGCTGTACTAGTAGTAGCAGTTGTAGCAGTTGCAGCCTCTTCTGCAGTCATGAAGAAGTTTAAATATTCCTGTGCCATATCTTGCTTGTTTGAAATTAAAATGATATTTTTTGTATAAAATCTCAATGTATTTATACTAATTAAAATGTATTGAAGATAAATTTAGATTACTTTTTGTTTTTCAATTCTTTCTATTTTAAGATAGTATTAAGATGGGATTCTAGTTAAACAACTATAATTTATTAAAGCGAGCTTTGATTACAATGTAATTGTTCATTTAACAGAGTGAATCTGTATTAAAAATTTAATATTATTCTGTTATTCAAGCATTTAACATCTAAAATTCGTATAAAGAAAATGTCGAAAAAAATTATTTTACAAAAGTTTCTTACCGAAACTATAACACCTTATATAATGGAAAGTGAAAATTCGATATTTGTTAAGCGGTTTAATATGAACGGGCACAAAATAAAATTTGTAATTAAATCCGTACCTGACAATAGAGACCCAATTAGCTGGATTAAGGATGCTATACATCAAATAATCAACATTGCTGTGAAAGATGTGAATTTCAGGGATAAGATTGGGTTAACATTTTGTGGAGAGATCTTTGAACATCAAGGTCCTGCGTATCTCGTTTTAGATCCGCTCATGAACTAAAATTTAGCGACGTTTGGGATGTAATTTCTAATGTTTTCCAAAGTAATTCTGAAGGTAGTTATTTATAATACATTTTTGGCTTCATTTATTATAAACTATTTTTATTTTACGTCTACAGGTTTAAGTACAGACACTTTTTGTTTAACAGTTACCCATCTTAAATTAATATTTAAAATTGAAAAATTTAATGATTAAATATAATTGAAATATTTAATGATTAAAATTGAAATATTTAATGATTATGAAATAATTCGAAAAAATATAGGAAAACTTCAAACTTTAACAGCTTTAAAATTATTAGAAAAATCAAAAATAACAATTCCATCTGAAGGTGGCGGAATTCGTGAATTGATTAAAATTTCAAAAATTTTTACACAAACACAAGATTGTTGTATATAAATATGGAACAAGGAGTGCGGAAATAATATTTGAAAGATTGAATAATGGAAAAAAAATTAACTTGCTATATCATAATAATCATTACAATGTAATAACCTCACTAACAGTTGCTTTTTGCACAGCATTTTATTGTGAAGAATGTCATATTCCGTATTCTAAGAAAAATGAACATAGATGTTCGAAAAGTTGCCCTTGCTGTCAAAACTCACCAACTTGTTCACTTAATGTTAAAAATATTTTATGTATGCAGTGTAATCGAAAATTTCGTGGTCAAACATGTTTTGAAAGCCATAAGGTTGCCACTTCAAAAAATAGAAGCATCTGTGAGGAAATTAGAAAATGCAAATCTTGTTTTAAAGTTCATAAAAGTTGTAGAACTCATATATGTGGAGAATATTTTTGTAAAATTTGCGATAATCATGTTCCTGAAAACCATAAATGCTTCATTCAGCAAGACAAAACAAAAGTAAATTTTGAAAATTGCATTTACGTATTTTATGATTTAGAAACAACACAAGAAAAAATTAGCTCTACAAAAATAAAAGAACATGTTCCAAGTTTATGTGTGGCTCAACTAAGATGCTTTAAATGTATTAACATTCATTCTCTATACTTCTGTGGAAAATGTAAATTAAGAGAGAGAATTTTTAAAACGAAAAATGTGATAGAGGATTTCATGGAATTCATTTTAAAATTAGGAAAGGAAATCAAAAAGATTGTCATAATTGCTCATAATGGTCAGGCGTTTGACCATCAATTTATTCTGAATTATATACTCAATAAAACTGTACTTGAACCAAAGTTAATTATGCGAGGTTCAAAAATTATTGTTATGATAATTGATAATATTAAATTTATAGATTCTATGAATTACTTTCCTATGGCCTTGGCAAAATTATCAAAAGCTTTTAATTTATCAATCAATTTGAAAAAGGGTTATTTTCCACTTCTATTTAATAAATTGGAAAATGAAAATTACATTGGCCCACTTGCAGCAATTAAATACTATAACTCTAATACAATGAAAGCAGATGAGCGTAATGAATTTTTAATGTGGTATGAACAAAATAGAAACTCAGAATTTAATATGGAGAAAGATATTTTAGAATACTGTATAAATGATGTTGAAATTCTAACTAGAGCATGTCTGGTTTTCGGAAAATTTTTTATAGAAGAATGTAATGTGGAACCATTTGTAGAAGCAACAACAATAGCTTCAGCCTGTAATCTTGTATATAGAAGAAACTTTCTCAAATCGAATACTATAGGAATTATATATATATATATATATAGGATATAGGATATATATTATATATATAGGATATAGGATGGAAGACATTCAGTCAAAAATTGCCAAGCAATGGGTTATTTGGGAAAAAATTTGAGAAAAATTGATTTGAAATGTGCATTTAATGGAAGAGAAAAACAAATCGGAAATGTTAAAGTCGATGGATTTTGCGAAGAGACTAAAGAAATATTTGAATTTTACGGTTGCTATTATCATGGACATCCAAAATGTTTAACAAACCAGAGGGATATACCATTACATGATAACTCTGGCGATACTTTGAATCTACGATATGAAAAAACATTAATGAGATCAGAGTTTATAAAATCATCTGGATATAAAGTTATTGAGATGTGGCAATGTGAATTCCGGGAGCTAATGAGACAGAATGAAAATATGAGATATTTAGAAAATCATTCATTAATTAATTTAGTTCCTTTAAATCCTCGTGATGCATTTTATGGCGGAAGAACGGGAAATACTTACACATATTATAAATGTAAACAAGGAGAAAAAATTAAATACATAGATGTATGTTCCTTATACCCATATGTTTGCAAACGAGGAAAATTTCCCATAAACCATCCTAAGATTTATGTTGCAGAAGATACTTGCTCTAAGTTAAACAGAATGACTATTGATGGTATTATTAAATCTTACCACCAATAAATCTATTACACCCCGTGTTACTTGTCAAACAAAATAATAAATTGATGTTCTTACTATGTAACACTTATAGTGAACAAAAATATCAAGGAAAATACTGTGAACATACAGACGATGAAAGAGCATTAGTAGGAACTTGGGTAATTGATGAAATTAAAAAAGCAATTGAAAAAGGGTATAAACTTTTAAATATTTATGAAGTTTGAAGTGAAGTTTTCGGAAAATTTTTTATAGAAGAATGTAATGTGGAACCATTTGTAGAAGCAACAACAATAGCTTCAGCCTGTAATCTTGTATATAGAAGAAACTTTCTCAAATCGAATACTATAGGAATTATATATATACATATATATAGGATATAGGATATATATTATATATATAGGATATAGGATGGAAGACAATCAGTCAAAAATTGCCAAGCAATGGGTTATTTGGGAAAAAATTTGAGCAAAATTGATTTGAAATGTACATTTAATGGAAAAGAAAAACAAATCGGAAATGTTAAAGTCGATGGATTTTGCGAAGAGACTAAAGAAATATTTGAATTTTACGGTTGCTATTATCATGGACATCCAAAATGTTTAACAAACCAGAGGGATATACCATTACATGATAACTCTGGCGATACTTTGAATCTACGATATGAAAAAACATTAATGAGATCAGAGTTTATAAAATCATGTGGATATAAAGTTATTGAGATGTGGCAACGTGAATTCCGGGAGCTAATGAAACAGAATGAAAATATGAGATATTTAGAAAATCATTCATTAATTAATTTAGTTCCTTTAAATCCTCGTGATGCATTTTATGGCGGAAGAACGGGAAATACTTACACATATTATAAATGTAAACAAGGAGAAAAAATTAAATACATAGATGTATGTTCCTTATACCCATATGTTTGCAAACGAGGAAAATTTCCCATAAACCATCCTAAGATTTATGTTGCAGAAGATACTTGCTCTAAGTTAAACAGAATGACTATTGATGGTATTATTAAATCTTACCACCAATAAATCTATTACACCCCGTGTTACTTGTCAAACAAAATAATAAATTGATGTTCTCACTATGTAACACTTATAGTGAACAAAAATATCAAGGAAAATACTGTGAACATACAGACGATGAAAGAGCATTAGTAGGAACTTGGGTAATTGATGAAATTAAAAAAGCAATTGAAAAAGGGTATAAACTTTTAAATATTTATGAAGTTTGAAGTGAAGTTTTCGGAAAATTTTTTATAGAAGAATGTAATGTGGAACCATTTGTAGAAGCAACAACAATAGCTTCAGCCTGTAATATTGTATATAGAAGAAACTTTCTCAAATCGAATACTATAGGAATTATATATATATATATATATAGGATATAGGATATATATTATATATATAGGATATAGGATGGAAGACAATCAGTCAAAAATTGCCAAGCAATGGGTTATTTGGGAAAAAATTTGAGAAAAATTGATTTGAAATGTGCATTTAATGGAAAAGAAAAACAAATCGGAAATGTTAAAGTCGATGGATTTTGCGAAGAGACTAAAGAAATATTTGAATTTTACGGTTGCTATTATCATGAACATCCAAAATGTTTAACAAACCAGAGGGATATACCATTACATGATAACTCTGGCGATACTTTGAATCTACGATATGAAAAAACATTAATGAGATCAGAGTTTATAAAATCATGTGGATATAAAGTTATTGAGATGTGGCAACGTGAATTCCGGGAGCTAATGAAACAGAATGAAAATATGAGATATTTAGAAAATCATTCATTAATTAATTTAGTTCCTTTAAATCCTCGTGATGCATTTTATGGCGGAAGAACGGGAAATACTTACACATATTATAAATGTAAACAAGGAGAAAAAATTAAATACATAGATGTATGTTCCTTATACCCATATGTTTGCAAACGAGGAAAATTTCCCATAAACCATCCTAAGATTTATGTTGCAGAAGATACTTGCTCTAAGTTAAACAGAATGACTATTGATGGTATTATTAAATCTTACCACCAACAAATCTATTACACCCCGTGTTACCTGTCAAACAAAATAATAAATTGATGTTCTCACTATGTAACACTTGTAGTGAACAAAAATATCAAGGAAAATACTGTGAACATACAGACGATGAAAGAGCATTAGTAGGAACTTGGGTAATTGATGAAATTAAAAAAGCAATTGAAAAAGGGTATAAACTTTTAAATATTTTTGAAGTTTGGGAATACGAAACAGTAAAATATGACAATTGCAATGGTATTGATGGTTTATTCACTAGAATGATGAATAAATTTATAAAGATTAAACAAGAAGGGGTGGCCAATAAAATGTCAAACTCAAAAAGAAAAGGAAGAATATATTAATTGTTTTTTTGAAAAGGAAGAAATTAAATTAGAATACGATAAAGTAGTTAATAATCCTGGTTTAAGATCTTTTGCTAAGATTATTTTAAACTCATTCTGGGGAAAATTTGGGCAAAAGGAAAATCAACAACAAACCACCATTATAAATCAACCTTTTAAACTATACGAGTTAATAAAAAACCCCTCTGTAGAAGTATGTCACATATTTCCAGTAAATGAAGAAAACATAGTGGCTAGCTGGAAGTATAAAGAAGAAGCAGTAACTTCTTTATCTACTGTCAACGTAAGTATCGCTGCTTATACAACAACACAGGCTCGTCTTCAACTTTACAGTTATCTAGAGAAGCTAGATAGTAGAGTATTATATTATGACACCGATTCGGTGTTGTATATTAGTCGAGAAGGAGAATATGAACCACAAACAGGGAAATGTATAGGAGACATGACAGATGAGTTAGAGTGTTATGGTATAGAAAGTTATATTACAGAATTTGTAAGTGGTGGTCCCAAGAACTACACCTACAAAATTTACTGTACAAAAGATAATACCGAAAAAATTGTTTGTGAAGTTAAAGGATTCTCTCTTAGTTATGAAGCTTCACAAAAAATTAATTTTAATAGCATAAAGGAAGCAGTTTTAAATTCATTTAATAGCACAGAAACATACGTCATTTCAGAAAATATTCGTCGAAATAAAAATCACGATGTACTTACGATTCCTGAAATAAAAAAATATCAACTAAAATCGGAAAAACGAAAATTTAATGAAGGTGGTAGTTCTTTACCGTATGGATATAATAGGAAAAAATCACGTTTTGATAACTAAATCATTCAAATTTGTTTACATATTAATTTAAAATTTTTAAAATCTTAACATCTGGTTATCGTAAAAAAATTTTCCAATACAGATTTCTGTAAAATTGTAAAATATTTTCAAATACAAAATTATTTCAAACATATAAATAAATTTGTTTTATTTTTGTTTTCAAATAGATACCAAAAGCAATTAACTTCTTTTTGATTTTTATTATTTTTTATTTTTTCATTTCTTACAGCATAGAATGGAACGTAATAATAACAAAACAAAGTAAAATCGAAGATTTCAGGTTATTTTCTCAATCTTCTTATAGAACAGAAAAAAGAAATCCTACATAACAGATGTACCTATAATTATATAATTTTTTTCTTTCTTTTGTTTTTATTTTTAGTTTTTTACTGCATTCACATAGAAGAATGCAAAATATTTTTTAGGTTCATATGTACTTAGAACAAAATATAGAATATAGAGAAACAACTCATATCCTAAAATAGGTAACATATGTTTCTTATTTTTATTTTTTTTTATTTTGCAGCTTTAAAACTATAATAACAACTTACAATAATTATTGATCTTCTTTAATAAACAAAAATACACTTTGTACCTACTTCTTGTTTACGTTTTGTTTTTATTTTTATTATTTACATCTTCGTATTCAAAAGTACCTATGAATATTTTTCTTATTAAATAATAAAAATAAGTTTTTTTCGTTTCTTTTATATCTCCTTTACGTATGTAGGTATATTTTATTAAGCATGCGATTTTGCGCAATTTAATAAAATAAACTTGATTTGACCTGAAAAAAATCATCTTCCTATTTGTATGATATCCTATTACAAAGTATCAATGAATTTATTGAAAAACCTAAATATCCTAAACTTGTTCAGTTCATTAACCTTGACTAACAACTTCTACAGTACCAACAACCTACATTTCCTACTATACAATCACTTGCAACTTATAAGTTAACAACCCATGCTTATAACCTAAACTTGTTCAGTTCATTAACCTTGCCTAACAACTTCTACAGTTCCAACAACCTTCATTTCCTACTATACAACCACTTGCAACTTATAAGTTAACAACCCATGCTTATAACCTAAACCAAAACAAACAAAACAAGTTTTCGACCTACTAACCAAGAATAACCTACATTAAACCCATCAATCAAAATATAGGTCAGTGGACGTGGTCTTCGGTGCGATATTTTTTCCCATCCCCAAGTACAGGATTACCTACTGACTGTATCTTGCATACTTGCACAATCAAGATGATCACGTGTGCATCGATGGCAAAACATTAATGAATACCAAGGTACTCATTCAGGCAGAAGGTTTACCATCTAACTTCAATGAGTTATTAAATCTCTTTTTAAAGTTCCACGAAACATTAAATACATCGAAGAAAGAGGTTATGTCTGATTTAGATTCCTACCGTAGTGATGTTTCCAATAAAAGAATGGAGTACATAGAAAGGACTAGAGAGACACACAGCAAATTTTTTCGATCCGTATCCTAATTTAATAAAAATAAGAGAGACTTCTTCCACAAAAAATTTTTCAAATAAAATTTCTTTACAGAATCCTTCGATAATGAATCTTAAAATTTACTATCAAAATGTCAGAGGGCTTCGTACAAAAACAAAAAATGTCCTATTGAATTCTGCTATTATGGATTATGACGTCTACCTCTTGACAGAAACATGGTTAACCTCATCTATAAAAAATTTGGAAATTTTTAATTCGTCTTATTTTGTTTTCCGAAAAGACAGATACAATTCTAGTGAGTTAGATCAACAATTTATATCTTTAAAAGGCGGTGGAGTTTTGATTGCAGTTAAATTGAAATTTAATGTATCTGAAATTAATATATCCGTAAATGAATCCTTAGAGATAATTGGAGTTAAAATTCAACTTGTCAATAAAAATTTGTTTTTTATTAATTGCTATATTCCTCCAAATTCACCAGTTGAAAAATACGAAACTATTTGTTCCATACTAGAAAATTTGTCAACAAATCTACCTCTAAACTCAGAAATCTTCGTTTGTGGAGGTTTCAATCTTCCAAATCTAGTGTGGAAACAGCATACTGATGATATATACCTTCTGCCTATTAATGTTAATAATGATACGGAGGCTCATTTAATAGACACTTTAAATTCTTATAATATTCAACAAATTTCAACTATTACAAATCAACAACATAAGCAACTAGACCTTGTATTTTCTTCGGATTGGTACAACTCGTTGAAAATTTCATCTACAATTCCATTAGTTAATATAATCCTTTATCATCCAACTATTTCTTTTACATATTGCTTTAATTCGCCCCAAATAAATTACACATATAATTCTAAAACATTTAAATTAAATTTTAACAAGGCGGACTTTAACTGTTTAAACACATATTTGAATTGTTTTAACTTTTCTTTAATTTTTGAAAATAAAAATATGGATTCGATGTTAGAAATATTTTATAATATTATGTATTCTGGCTTTGATATGTTTGTTCCGCGTATTCATAATAAACGCGTAAACAATATTCCGCCCTGGTTTTCCCTTAATCTGAAAAATTTGAAAAATCGAAAGAACAAAGCTTGGCGTAGCTATTAAAAATCAGGACAAAATAAAAACTGTATTAACTTTGTTAATTTATTTAACCATTTTAAAGCCGAAGTGGAAATCAGTTATAAATTATATGTTGATCGTACTTCTACAAATTTAAAACGTAATCCTAAATTATTTTGGAATTTTATTGATTCAAAAAGGAAATGCGATGAATTTCCTATTTACATGAATTTTAATAACATCACAAGTAATAATTCCACTAAAATATCTGGGTTTTTTTATAAGTATTTTTCTAGCACATTTTCCAACTCTGACTCCATCGTTGATACAAACTACTTCCAATATCTTAATAATAATCTTAAAATTTCTTTTAACTTTATTAATCTTGATCGAAATTTAGTAAAAACGTACCTGGAAAACATTGGTAATAATTCCTTACCTGGACCAGATTTAGTTCCAGAGATAATCTTAAAAAATTGTGCTAAATCTCTGGCATTACCTTTGTGGATACTTTTTAGAACTTCCCTACTAACAGGCATATTTCCCGATTTATGGAAGGAAGCTTATATTAGACCAATACATGAAAAAGGTGGTAAAAATGATGTTACTAATTATCGTCCTATAGCCAAACTATCGTATTCCAAAAATGTTTGAGAAAATAATTTTTGACAATATATATTTGAATTGCGCTAAAATTTTAGTACCTAATCAACATGGCTTTGTCAAAAAAGGTCAACCGTAACTAACCTCATTGAAACAACTTCTATATTAATTAATAACATGGAATCAAGAGATGAAACCGATGTCATGTATAGTGACATGAGTAAAGCTTTTGATTTGCTGCCGCATGATATTATTTTGTTTAAACTTAAAAAATTAGGTTTCCCGACCTATCTTCTTAAATGGATTAAATCTTATCTTATTGAAAGACATTACAAGGTTCTATTTAGAGATATCGTTTCCTCTTCTTTTGTAGCAAACTCTGGCGTTCCACAAGGAAGTCATCTAGGTCCGTTATTTTTTATACTTTCAATTAATGATGTTGTTTCAAAAATTTAATATAGTAACGTTCTTATCTACGCTGACGACATAAAAATTTTCAAGAAAATCACTTGTGTTCAAGATAACATTCATCTTCAATGTGATTTAGATAATTTTGTTAACTGGTGTACTAAAAATTTTCTTAAACTAAATATAAATAAATGTGCAGTCGTATCATTTTCTCGCCTGTTTACTCCCATCCTCCATGATTATTACCTTAATAATCAAATCATTCCAAAAGTAGAATTCATCAAAGATCTAGGTGTATATTTCGATAATAAACTTAATTTCAGACTTCACTATAATTATATTATCAACAAAGCAAATTCAATGCTAGACTTCATTAAAAGATGGTCAAAAGAATTTACTGATCCATACGTTACCAAATCTCTTTATATCAGCCTAGTTCGACCAAATTTGGAATATGCCAGCCAAGTATGGTCACCATATTTTAATATACATATTAATAGGATTGAATCAGTTCAAAAAAACTTCTTAAGGTTTGCTCTCAATCATTTAAACTGGGATGATGCTAATAACTTACCTCCGTATGAGCACAGATTAAATCTGATAAACTTAATTTCGCTCGTAAAAAGACGTGATTTACCTGATGTTATTTTCCTTACGGATATTTTAAATAAAACTACGGATTCGACGTTTATTCGGAGTAAAATTTTACTAAACAGTAACACTTGAACGCGATCTTCGGATATGTTCATAATACCTTTTCATAGAACCATGTATGGGAAATTCGAACCAATCAACAGATTGCTAATTAAGAGAAATTTTTTTTTTTCCTAAGGGAGGTGGGAATCTTCCAAAGACACCAAGAATTTCCCTCTTGGTAGAGTCAGATTCTTAATGACTAAACCCACCTCCCTCTTTTAGCCAATATAATGGGATGAAAACCTTTATCTGCGAACGGTTAAACAACTATAATTTATTAAAGCGACCTTTGATTACAATGTAATTGTTCATTTAACAGAGTGAATCTGTATTAAAAATTTAATATTATTCTGTTCTTCAAGTATTTAACATCTAAAATTCGTATAAAGAAAATGTCGAAAAAAATTATTTTACAAAAGTTTCTTACCGAAACTATAACACCTTATATAATGGAAAGTGAACATTTAAATTTTAAATGATATTACAGTAGGTTATGAAGTATATGAACTATTCTTGTTTACTTAACACATTAATTTTAAGAAAATTTGAAATTACTACTTTTTTTATGGGAAAATTTATAAAAATTGTTATTTTTATTTTTCTGTGGTAACATTTTTATTTTTTATGGAAAAATTTTCCCACTCTTAAAAAAAATTATTAAAGGAAACATATTTGATTTAAACAACGGCCCACCGGGAAACTCCCGGTAGCTTGGTAGGCCAGTCCAGCTCTGGTCCTGCGTATCTCAGTTTTAGATCCGCTCATGAACTAAAATTTAGCGACGTTAGGGATGTAATTTCTAATGTTTTCCAAAGTAATTCTGAAGGTAGTTATTTATAATACATTTTTGGCTTCATTTATTATAAACTATTTTTATTTTACGTCTACAGGTTTAAGTACAGACACTTTTTGTTTAACAGTTACCCATCTTAAATTACCCGTTGGTAGAGGTAGAAGTAATAAATATTCAAATTTTGATGAGGAATGCTTAAAAAGGAGAGGAATAATAGGAATAAAAATAGCGATAATTTATGTTTACCGCGTGCACTTGTTGTTTCAATAGCTAAAATTGAAATATTTAATGATTATGAAATAATTCGAAAAAATATAGGAAAACTTCAAACTTTAACAGCTTTAAAATTATTAGAAAAATCAAAAATAACAATTCAATCTGAAGGTGGCGGAATTCGTGAATTGAATAAATTTCAAAAATTTTTACACCAACACAAGATTGTTGTATATAAATATGGAACAAGGAGTGCAGAAATAATATTTGAAGGGTTGAATAATGGGAAAAAAATATTTAATGATTATGAAATAATTCGAAAAAATATAGGAAAACTTCAAACTTTAACAGCTTTAAAATTATTAGAAAAATCAAAAGTAACAATTCCATCTGAAGGTGGCGGAATTCGTGAATTGAATAAATTTCAAAAATTTTTACACAAACACAAGATTGTTGTATATAAATATGGAACAAGGAGTGCAGAAATAATATTTGAAGGATTGAATAATGGGAAAAAAATTAACTTGCTATATCATAATAATCATTACAATGTAATAACCTCACTAACAGTTGCTTTTTGCACAGCATTTTATTGTGAAGAATGTCATATTCCGTATTCTAAGAAAAATGAACATAGATGTTCGAAAAGTTGCCCTTGCTGTCAAAACTCACCAGCTTGTTCACTTAATGTTAAAAATATTTTATGTATGCAGTGTAATCGAAAATTTCGTGGTCAAACATGTTTTGAAAGCCATAAGGTTGCCACTTCAAAAAATAGAAGCATCTGTGAGGAAATTAGAAAATGCAAATCTTGTTTTAAACTTCATAAAAGTTGTAGGACTCATATATGTGGAGAATATTTTTGTAAAATTTGCGATAATCATGTTCCTGAAAACCATAAATGCTTCATTCAGCAAGACAAAACAAAAGTAAATTTTGAAAATTGCATTTACGTATTTTATGATTTAGAAACAAGACAAGAAAAAATTAGCTCTACAAAAATAAAAGAACATGTTCCAAGTTTATGTGTGGCTCAGCTAAGGTGCTTTAAATGTATTAACATTCATTCTCTATACTTCTGTGGAAAATGTAAATTAAGAGAGAGAATTTTTAAAACGAAAAATGTGATAGAGGATTTCATGGAATTCATTTTAAAAATAGGAAAGGAAATCAAAAAGATTGTCATAATTGCTCATAATGGTCAGGCGTTTGACCATCAATTTATTCTGAATTATATACTCAATAAAACTGTACTTGAACCAAAGTTAATTATGCGAGGTTCAAAAATTATTGTTATGATAATTGATAATATTAAATTTATAGATTCTATGAATTACTTTCCTATGGCCTTGGCAAAATTACCAAAAGCTTTTAATTTATCAATCAATTTGAAAAAGGGTTATTTTCCGCTTCTATTTAATAAATTGGAAAATGAAAATTACATTGGCCCACTTCCAGCAATTAAATACTATAACTCTAATACAATGAAAGCAGATGAGCGTAATGAATTTTTAATGTGGTATGAACAAAATAGAAACTCAGAATTTAATGTGGAGAAAGATATTTTAGAATACTGTATAAATGATGTTGAAATTCTAACTAGAGCATGTCTGGTTTTCAGAAAATTTTGTATAGAAGAATGTAATGTGGAACCATTTGTAGAAGCAACAACAATAGCTTCAGCCTGTAATCTTGTATATAGAAGAAACTTTCTCAAATCGAATACTATAGGAATTATATATATATATAAATATAGGATATAGGATATATATTATATATATAGGATATAGGATGGAAGACAATCAGTCAAAAATTGCCAAGCAATGGGTTATTTGGGAAAAAATTTGAGAAAAATTGATTTGAAATGTGCATTTAATGGAAAAGAAAAACAAATCGGAAATGTTAAAGTCGATGGATTTTGCGAAGAGACCAAAGAAATATTTGAATTTTACGGTTGGTATTATCATGGACATCCAAAATGTTTAACAAACCAGAGGGATATACCATTACATGATAACTCTGGCGATACTTTGAATCTACGATATGAAAAAACATTAATGAGATCAGAGTTTATAAAATCATGTGGATATAAAGTTATTGAGATGTGACAATGTGAATTCCGGGAGCTAATGAGACAGAATGAAAATATGAGATATTTAGAAAATCATTCATTAATTAATTTAGTTCCTTTAAATCCTCGTGATGCATTTTATGGCGGAAGAACGGGAAATACTTACACATATTATAAATGTAAACAAGGAGAAAAAATTAAATACATAGATGTATGTTCCTTATACCCATATGTTTGCAAACGAGGAAAATTTCCCATAAACCATCCTAAGATTTATGTTGCAGAAGATACTTGCTCTAAGTTAAACAGAATGACTATTGATGGTATTATTAAATCTTACCACCAATAAATCTATTACACCCCGAAACTTTCTCAAATCGAATACTATAGGAATTATATATATATATATATATAGGATATAGG
Organism: Poecilobothrus nobilitatus; assembly: GCA_947095535.1. Lineage (NCBI taxonomy): Eukaryota > Metazoa > Arthropoda > Insecta > Diptera > Dolichopodidae > Poecilobothrus > Poecilobothrus nobilitatus. The sequence continues at coordinate 201,558,546 of OX352772.1, forward strand.
ATATATATTATATATATAGGATATAGGATGGAAGACAATCAGTCAAAAATTGCCAAGCAATGGGTTATTTGGGAAAAAATTTGAGAAAAATTGATTTGAAATGTGCATTTAATGGAAAAGAAAACCAAATCGGAAATGTTAAAGTCGATGGATTTTGCGAAGAGACTAAAGAAATATTTGAATTTTACGGTTGCTATTATCATGGACATCCAAAATGTTTAACAAACCAGAGGGATATACCATTACATGATAACTCTGGCGATACTTTGAATCTACGATATGAAAAAACATTAATGAGATCAGAGTTTATAAAATCATGTGGATATAAAGTTATTGAGATGTGGCAACGTGAATTCCGGGAGCTAATGAAACAGAATGAAAATATGAGATATTTAGAAAATCATTCATTAATTAATTTAGTTCCTTTAAATCCTCGTGATGCATTTTATGGCGGAAGAACGGGAAATACTTACACATATTATAAATGTAAACAAGGAGAAAAAATTAAATACATAGATGTATGTTCCTTATACCCATATGTTTGCAAACGAGGAAAATTTCCCATAAACCATCCTAAGATTTATGTTGGAGAAGATACTTGCTCTAAGTTAAACAGAATGACTATTGATGGTATTATTAAATCTTACCACCAACAAATCTATTACACCCCGTGTTACCTGTCAAACAAAATAATAAATTGATGTTCTCACTATGTAACACTTGTAGTGAACAAAAATATCAAGGAAAATACTGTGAACATACAGACGATGAAAGAGCATTAGTAGGAACTTGGGTAATTGATGAAATTAAAAAAGCAATTGAAAAAGGGTATAAACTTTTAAATATTTTTGAAGTTTGGGAATACGAAACAGTAAAATATGACAATTGCAATGGTATTGATGGTTTATTCACTAGAATGATGAATAAATTTATAAAGATTAAACAAGAAGGGGTGGCCAATAAAATGTCAAACTCAAAAAGAAAAGGAAGAATATATTAATAGTTTTTTTGAAAAGGAAGAAATTAAATTAGAATACGATAAAGTAGTTAATAATCCTGGTTTAAGATCTTTTGCTAAGATTATTTTAAACTCATTCTGGGGAAAATTTGGGCAAAAGGAAAATCAACAACAAACCACCATTATAAATCAACCTTTTAAACTATACGAGTTAATAAAAAACCCCTCTGTAGAAGTATGTCACATATTTCCAGTAAATGAAGAAAACATAGTGGCTAGCTGGAAGTATAAAGAAGAAGCAGTAACTTCTTTATCTACTGTCAACGTAAGTATCGCTGCTTATACAACAACACAGGCTCGTCTTCAACTTTACAGTTATCTAGAGAAGCTAGATAGTAGAGTATTATATTATGACACCGATTCGGTGTTGTATATTAGTCGAGAAGGAGAATATGAACCACAAACAGGGAAATGTATAGGAGACATGACAGATGAGTTAGAGTGTTATGGTATAGAAAGTTATATTACAGAATTTGTAAGTGGTGGTCCCAAGAACTACGCCTACAAAATTTACTGTACAAAAGATAATACCGAAAAAATTGTTTGTGAAGTTAAAGGATTCTCTCTTAGTTATGAAGCTTCACAAAAAATTAATTTTAATAGCATAAAGGAAGCAGTTTTAAATTCATTTAATAGCACAGAAACATACGTCATTTCAGAAAATATTCGTCGAAATAAAAATCACGATGTACTTACGATTCCTGAAATAAAAAAATATCAACCAAAATCGGAAAAACGAAAATTTAATGAAGGTGGTAGTTCTTTACCGTATGGATATAATAGGAAAAAATCACGTGTTGATAAGTAAATCATTCAAATTTGTTTACATATTAATTTAAAATTTTTAAAATCTTAACATCTGGTTATCGTAAAAAATTTTCCAACACAGATTTCTGTAAAATTGTAAAATATTTTCAAATACAAAATTATTTCAAACATATAAATAAATTTGTTTTATTTTTGTTTTCAAATAGATACCAAAAGCAATTAATTTCTTTTTGATTTTTATTATTTTTTATTTTTTCATTTCTTACAGCATAGAATGGAACGTAATAATAACAAAACAAAGTAAAATCGAAGATTTCAGGTTATTTTCTCAATCTTCTTATAGAACAGAAAAAAGAAATCCTACATAACAGATGTACCTGTAATTATATAATTTTTTTCTTTCTTTTGTTTTTATTTTTAGTTTTTTACTGCATTCACAAATTTTAACAATGTTTAAAAGAGTCAAACTAGTTTTAACAATTTATTTTACACCAGGTAAACAGAAATTAGAAGAATGCAAAATATTTTTTAAGTTCTTATGTACTTAGAACAAAATATAGAATATAGAGAAACAACTCATATCCTAAAATAGGTAACATATTTTTCTTATTTTTATTTTTTTTTTATTTTGCAGCTTTAAAACTATAATAACAACTTACAACAATTATTGATCTTCTTTAATAAACAAAAATACACTTTGTACCTACTTCTTGTTTACGTTTTGTTTTTATTTTTATTATTTACATCTTCGTATTCAAAAGTACCTATGAATATTTTTCTTATTAAATAATAAAAATAAGTTTTTTTCGTTTCTTTTATATCTCCTTTACGTATGTAGGTATATTTTATTAAGCATGCGATTTTGCGCAATTTAAAAAAATAAACTTGATTTGACCTGAAAAAAATCATCTTTCTATTTGTATGATATCCTATTACAAAGTATCAATGAATTTATTGAAAAACCTAAATATCCTAAACTTGTTCAGTTCATTAACCTTGCCTAACAACTTCTACAGTACCAACAACCTTCATTTCCTACTATACAACCACTTGCAACTTATAAGTTAACAACCCATGCTTATAACCTAAACTTGTTCAGTTGATTAACCTTGCCTAACAACTTCTACAGTACCAACAACCTTCATTTCCTACTATACAACCACTTGCAACTTATAAGTTAACAACCCATGCTTATAACCTAAACCAAAACAAACAAAACAAGTTTTCGACCTACTAACCAAGAATAACCTACATTAAACCCATCAATTAAAATATAGGTCAGTGGGCGTGGTCTTCGGTGCGATATTTTTTCCCATCCCCAAGTACAGGATTACCTACTGACTGTATCTTGCATACTTGCACAATCAAGATGATCACGTGTGCATCGATGGCAAAACATTAATGAATACCAAGGTACTCATTCAGGCAGAAGGTTTACCATCTAACTTCAATGAGTTATTAAATCTCTTTTTAAAGTTCCACGAAACATTAAATACATCGAAGAAAGAGGTTATGTCTGATTTAGATTCCTACCGTAGTCATGTTTCCAATAAAAGAATGGAGTACATAGAAAGGACTAGAGAGACACACAGCAAATTTTTTCGATCCGTATCCTAATTTAATAAAAATAAGAGAGACTTCTTCCACAAAAAATTTTTCAAATAAAATTTCTTTACAGAATCCTTCGATAATGAATCTTAAAATTTACTATCAAAATGTCAGAGGGCTTCGTACAAAAACAAAAAATGTCCTATTGAATTCTGCTATTATGGATTATGACGTCTACCTCTTGACAGAAACATGGTTAACCTCTATATATAAAAAATTTGGAAATTTTTAATTCGTCTTATTTTGTTTTCCGAAAAGACAGATACAATTCTAGTGAGTTAGATCAACAATTTATATCTTTAAAAGGCGGTGGAGTTTTGATTGCAGTTAAATTGAAATTTAATGTATCTGAAATTAATATATCCGTAAATGAATCCTTAGAGATAATTGGAGTTAAAATTCAACTTATCAATAAAAATTTGTTTTTTATTAATTGCTATATTTCTCCAAATTCACCAGTTGAAAAATACGAAACCTTTTGTTCCATACTAGAAAATTTGTCAACAAATCTACCTCTAAACTCAGAAATCTTCGTTTGTGGAGGTTTCAATCTTCCAAATCTAGTGCGGAAACAGCATACTGATGATATATACCTTCTGCCTATTAATGTTAATAATGATACGGAGGCTCATTTAGTAGACACTTTAAATTCTTGTAATATTCAACAAATTTCAACTATTACAAATCAACAACATAAGCAACTAGACCTTGTATTTTCTTCGGATTGGTACAACTCGTTGATAATTTCATCTACAATTCCATTAGTTAATATAATCCTTTATCATCCAACTATTTCTTTTACATATTGCTTTAATTCGCCCCAAATAAATGACACATATAATTCTAAAACATTTAAATTAAATTTTAACAAGGCGGACTTTAACTGTTTAAACACATATTTGAATTGTTTTAACTTTTCTTTAATTTTTGAAAATAAAAATATGGATTCGATGCTAGAAATATTTTATAATATTATGTATTCTGGCTTTGATATGTTTGTTCCGCGTATTCATAATATTCATAATCTGACTCCATCGTTGATACAAACTACTTCCAATATCTTAATAATAATCTTAAAATTTCTTTTAACTTTATTAATCTTGATCGAAATTTAGTAAAAACGTACCTGGAAAACATTGGTAATAATTCCTTACCTGGACCAGATTTAGTTCCAGAGATAATCTTAAAAAATTGTGCTAAATCTCTGGCATTACCTTTGTCGATACTTTTTAGAACTTCCCTACTAACAGGCATATTTCCCGATTTATGGAAGGAAGCTTATATTAGACCAATACATAAAAAAGGTGGTAAAAATGATGTTACTAATTATCGTCCTATAGCCAAACTATCGTATTCCAAAAATGTTTGAGAAAATAATTTTTGACAATATATATTTGAATTGCGCTAAAATTTTAGTACCTAATCAACATGGCTTTGTCAAAAAAGGTCAACCGTAACTAACCTCATTGAAACAACTTCTATATTAATTAATAATATGGAATCAAGAGATGAAACCGATGTTATGTATAGTGACATGAGTAAAGCTTTTGATTTGCTGCCGCATGATATTATTTTGTTTAAACTTAAAAAATTAGGTTTCCCGACCTATCTTCTTAAATGGATTAAATCTTATCTTATTGAAAGACATTACAAGGTTCTATTTAGAGATATCGTTTCCTCTTCTTTTGTAGCAAACTCTGGCGTTCCACAAGGAAGTCATCTAGGTCCGTTATTTTTTATACTTTCAATTAATGATGTTGTTTCAAAAATTTAATATAGTAACGTTCTTATCTACGCTGACGACATAAAAATTTTCAAGAAAATCACTTGTGTTCAAGATAACATTCATCTTCAATGTGATTTAGATAATTTTGCTGACTGGTGTACTAAAAATTTTCTTAAACTAAATATAAATAAATGTGCAGTCGTATCATTTTCTCGCCTGTTTACTCCCATCCTCCATGATTATTACCTTAATAATCAAATCATTCCAAAAGTGGAATTCATCAAAGATCTAGGTGTATATTTCGATAATAAACTTAATTTCAGACTTCACTATAATTATATTATCAACAAAGCAAATTCAATGCTAGACTTCATTAAAAGATGGTCAAAAGAATTTACTGATCCATACGTTACCAAATCTCTTTATATCAGCCTAGTTCGACCGAATTTGGAATATGCCAGCCAAGTATGGTCACCATATTTTAATATACATATTAATAGGATTGAATCAGTTCAAAAAAACTTCATAATGTTTGCTCTCAATCATTTAAACTGGGATGATGCTAATAACTTACCTCCGTATGAGCACAGATTAAATCTGATAAACTTAATTTCGCTCGTAAAAAGATGTGATTTACCTGATGTTATTTTCCTTACGGATATTTTAAATAAAACTACGGATTCGACGTTTATTCGGAGTAAAATTTTACTAAACAGTAACACTTGAACGCGATCTTCGGATATGTTCATAATACCTTTTCATAGAACCATGTATGGGAAATTCGAACCAATCAACAGATTGCTAATTAAGGGAAATTTTTTTTTTCCTAAGGGAGGTGGGAATCTTCCAAAGACACCAAGAATTTCCCTCTTGGTAGAGTCAAATTCTTACTGACTAAACCCACCTCCCTCTTTTAGCCAATATAATGGGATGAAAACCTTTACCTGCGAACGGTTAAACAACTATAATTTATTAAAGCGACCTTTGATTACAATGTAATTGTTCATTTAACAGAGTGAATCTGTATTAAAAATTTAATATTATTCTGTTATTCAAGCATTTAACATCTAAAATTCGTATAAAGAAAATGTCGAAAAAAATTATTTTACAAAAGTTTCTTACCGAAACTATAACACCTTATATAATGGAAAGTGAACATTTAAATTTTAAATGATATTACAGTAGGTTATGAAGTATATGAACTATTCTTGTTTACTTAACACATTAATTTTAAGAAAATTTGAAATTACTACTTTTTTTATGGGAAAATTTATAAAAATTGTTATTTTTATTTTTCTGTGGTAACATTTTTATTTTTTATGGAAAAATTTTCCCACTCTTAAAAAAAATTATTAAAGGAAACATATTTGATTTAAACAACGGCCCACCGGGAAACTCCCGGTAGCTTGGTAGGCCAGTCCAGCTCTGGTCCTGCGTATCTCAGTTTTAGATCCGCTCATGAACTAAAATTTAGCGACGTTTGGGATGTAATTTCTAATGTTTTCCAAAGTAATTCTGAAGGTAGTTATTTATAATACATTTTTGGCTTCATTTATTATAAACTATTTTTATTTTACGTCTACAGGTTTAAGTACAGACACTTTTTGTTTAACAGTTACCCATCTTAAATTACCCGTTGGTAGAGGTAGAAGTAATAAATATTCAAATTTTGATGAGGAATGCTTAAAAAGGAGAGGAATAATAGGAATAAAAATAGCGATAATTTATGTTTACCGCGTGCACTTGTTGTTTCAATAGCTAAAATTGAAATATTTAATGATTATGAAATAATTCGAAAAAATATAGGAAAACTTCAAACTTTAACAGCTTTAAAATTATTAGAAAAATCAAAAATAACAATTCAATCTGAAGGTGGCGGAATTCGTGAATTGAATAAATTTCAAAAATTTTTACACCAACACAAGATTGTTGTATATAAATGTGGAACAAGGAGTGCAGAAATAATATTTGAAGGGTTGAATAATGGGAAAAAAATATTTAATGATTATGAAATAATTCGAAAAAATATAGGAAAACTTCAAACTTTAACAGCTTTAATTATTAGAAAAATCAAAAGTAACAATTCCATCTGAAGGTGGCGGAATTCGTGAATTGAATAAATTTCAAAAATTTTTACACAAACACAAGATTGTTGTATATAAATATGGAACAAGGAGTGCAGAAATAATATTTGAAGGATTGAATAATGGGAAAAAAATTAACTTGCTATATCATAATAATCATTACAATGTAATAACCTCACTAACAGCTGCTTTTTGCACAGCATTTTATTGTGAAGAATGTCATATTCCGTATTCTAAGAAAAATGAACATAGATGTTCGAAAAGTTGCCCTTGCTGTCAAAACTCACCAGCTTGTTCACTTAATGTTAAAAATATTTTATGTATGCAGTGTAATCGAAAATTTCGTGGTCAAACATTTTTTGAAAGCCATAAGGTTGCCACTTCAAAAAATAGAAGCATCTGTGAGGAAATTAGAAAATGCAAATCTTGTTTTAAACTTCATAAAAGTTGTAGGACTCATATATGTGGAGAATATTTTTGTAAAATTTGCGATAATCATGTTCCTGAAAACCATAAATGCTTCATTCAGCAAGACAAAACAAAAGTAAATTTTGAAAATTGCATTTACGTATTTTATGATTTAGAAACAAGACAAGAAAAAATTAGCTCTACAAAAATAAAAGAACATGTTCCAAGTTTATGTGTGGCTCAGCTAAGGTGCTTTAAATGTATTAACATTCATTCTCTATACTTCTGTGGAAAATGTAAATTAAGAGAGAGAATTTTTAAAACGAAAAATGTGATAGAGGATTTCATGGAATTCATTTTAAAAATAGGAAAGGAAATCAAAAAGATTGTCATAATTGCTCATAATGGTCAGGCGTTTGACCATCAATTTATTCTGAATTATATACTCAATAAAACTGTACTTGAACCAAAGTTAATTATGCGAGGTTCAAAAATTATTGTTATGATAATTGATAATATTAAATTTATAGATTCTATGAATTACTTTCCTATGGCCTTGGCAAAATTACCAAAAGCTTTTAATTTATCAATCAATTTGAAAAGGGTTATTTTCCGCTTCTATTTAATAAATTGGAAAATGAAAATTACATTGGCCCACTTCCAGCAATTAAATACTATAACTCTAATACAATGAAAGCAGATGAGCGTAATGAATTTTTAATGTGGTATGAACAAAATAGAAACTCAGAATTTAATGTGGAGAAAGATATTTTAGAATACTGTATAAATGATGTTGAAATTCTAACTAGAGCATGTCTGGTTTTCAGAAAATTTTGTATAGAAGAATGTAATGTGGAACCATTTGTAGAAGCAACAACAATAGCTTCAGCCTGTAATCTTGTATTGAAGCGTAAACAAGAAGTAGGTACAAAGTGTATTTTTGTTTATTAAAGAAGATCAATAATTGTTGTAAGTTGTTATTATAGTTTTAAAGCTGCAAAATAAAAAAAAAATAAAAATAAGAAAAATATGTTACCTATTTTAGGATATGAGTTGTTTCTCTATATTCTATATTTTGTTCTAAGTACATAAGAACTTAAAAAATATTTTGCATTCTTCTAATTTCTGTTTACCTGGTGTAAAATAAATTGTTAAAACTAGTTTGACTCTTTTAAACATTGTTAAAATTTGTGAATGCAGTAAAAATCTAAAAATAAAAACAAAAGAAAGAAGAAAATTATATAATTACAGGTACATCTGTTATGTAGGATTTCTTTTTTCTGTTCTATAAGAAGATTGAGAAAATAACCTGAAATCTTCGATTTTACTTTGTTTTGTTATTATTACGTTCCATTCTATGCTGTAAGAAATGAAAAAATAAAAAATAATAAAAATCAAAAAGAAATTAATTGCTTTTGGTATCTATTTGAAAACAAAAATAAAACAAATTTATTTATATGTTTGAAATAATTTTGTATTTGAAAATATTTTACAATTTTACAGAAATCTGTGTTGGAAAATTTTTTACGATAACCAGATGTTAAGATTTTAAAAATTTTAAATTAATATGTAAACAAATTTGAATGATTTACTTATCAACACGTGATTTTTTCCTATTATATCCATACGGTAAAGAACTACCACCTTCATTAAATTTTCGTTTTTCCGATTTTGGTTGATATTTTTTTATTTCAGGAATCGTAAGTACATCGTGATTTTTATTTCGACGAATATTTTCTGAAATGACGTATGTTTCTGTGCTATTAAATGAATTTAAAACTGCTTCCTTTATGCTATTAAAATTAATTTTTTGTGAAGCTTCATAACTAAGAGAGAATCCTTTAACTTCACAAACAATTTTTTCGGTATTATCTTTTGTACAGTAAATTTTGTAGGCGTAGTTCTTGGGACCACCACTTACAAATTCTGTAATATAACTTTCTATACCATAACACTCTAACTCATCTGTCATGTCTCCTATACATTTCCCTGTTTGTGGTTCATATTCTCCTTCTCGACTAATATACAACACCGAATCGGTGTCATAATATAATACTCTACTATCTAGCTTCTCTAGATAACTGTAAAGTTGAAGACGAGCCTGTGTTGTTGTATAAGCAGCGATACTTACGTTGACAGTAGATAAAGAAGTTACTGCTTCTTCTTTATACTTCCAGCTAGCCACTATGTTTTCTTCATTTACTGGAAATATGTGACATACTTCTACAGAGGGGTTTTTTATTAACTCGTATAGTTTAAAAGGTTGATTTATAATGGTGGTTTGTTGTTGATTTTCCTTTTGCCCAAATTTTCCCCAGAATGAGTTTAAAATAATCTTAGCAAAAGATCTTAAACCAGGATTATTAACTACTTTATCGTATTCTAATTTAATTTCTTCCTTTTCAAAAAAACTATTAATATATTCTTCCTTTTCTTTTTGAGTTTGACATTTTATTGGCCACCCCTTCTTGTTTAATCTTTATAAATTTATTCATCATTCTAGTGAATAAACCATCAATACCATTGCAATTGTCATATTTTACTGTTTCGTATTCCCAAACTTCAAAAATATTTAAAAGTTTATACCCTTTTTCAATTGCTTTTTTAATTTCATCAATTACCCAAGTTCCTACTAATGCTCTTTCATCGTCTGTATGTTCACAGTATTTTCCTTGATATTTTTGTTCACTACAAGTGTTACATAGTGAGAACATCAATTTATTATTTTGTTTGACAGGTAACACGGGGTGTAATAGATTTGTTGGTGGTAAGATTTAATAATACCATCAATAGTCATTCTGTTTAACTTAGAGCAAGTATCTTCTCCAACATAAATCTTAGGATGGTTTATGGGAAATTTTCCTCGTTTGCAAACATATGGGTATAAGGAACATACATCTATGTATTTAATTTTTTCTCCTTGTTTACATTTATAATATGTGTAAGTATTTCCCGTTCTTCCGCCATAAAATGCATCACGAGGATTTAAAGGAACTAAATTAATTAATGAATGATTTTCTAAATATCTCATATTTTCATTCTGTTTCATTAGCTCCCGGAATTCACGTTGCCACATCTCAATAACTTTATATCCACATGATTTTATAAACTCTGATCTCATTAATGTTTTTTCATATCGTAGATTCAAAGTATCGCCAGAGTTATCATGTAATGGTATATCCCTCTGGTTTGTTAAACATTTTGGATGTCCATGATAATAGCAACCGTAAAATTCAAATATTTCTTTAGTCTCTTCGCAAAATCCATCGACTTTAACATTTCCGATTTGGTTTTCTTTTCCATTAAATGCACATTTCAAATCAATTTTTCTCAAATTTTTTCCCAAATAACCCATTGCTTGGCAATTTTTGACTGATTGTCTTCCATCCTATATCCTATATATATAATATATATCCTATATCCTATATATATATATATATATAATTCCTATAGTATTCGATTTGAGAAAGTTTCGGGGTGTAATAGATTTATTGGTGGTAAGATTTAATAATACCATCAATAGTCATTCTGTTTAACTTAGAGCAAGTATCTTCTGCAACATAAATCTTAGGATGGTTTATGGGAAATTTTCCTCGTTTGCAAACATATGGGTATAAGGAACATACATCTATGTATTTAATTTTTTCTCCTTGTTTACATTTATAATATGTGTAAGTATTTCCCGTTCTTCCGCCATAAAATGCATCACGAGGATTTAAAGGAACTAAATTAATTAATGAATGATTTTCTAAATATCTCATATTTTCATTCTGTCTCATTAGCTCCCGGAATTCACATTGTCACATCTCAATAACTTTATATCCACATGATTTTATAAACTCTGATCTCATTAATGTTTTTTCATATCGTAGATTCAAAGTATCGCCAGAGTTATCATGTAATGGTATATCGCTCTGGTTTGTTAAACATTTTGGATGTCCATGATAATACCAACCGTAAAATTCAAATATTTCTTTGGTCTCTTCGCAAAATCCATCGACTTTAACATTTCCGATTTGTTTTTCTTTTCCATTAAATGCACATTTCAAATCAATTTTTCTCAAATTTTTTCCCAAATAACCCATTGCTTGGCAATTTTTGACTGATTGTCTTCCATCCTATATCCTATATATATAATATATATCCTATATCCTATATATATATATATATATAATTCCTATAGTATTCGATTTGAGAAAGTTTCTTCTATATACAAGATTACAGGCTGAAGCTATTGTTGTTGCTTCTACAAATGGTTCCACATTACATTCTTCTATACAAAATTTTCTGAAAACCAGACATGCTCTAGTTAGAATTTCAACATCATTGTGTTTTGTTTTTATTTTTATTATGTACATCTTCGTATTCAAAAGTACCTATGAATATTTTTCTTATTAAATAATAAAAATAAGTTTTTTTCGTTTCTTTTATATCTCCTTTACGTATGTAGGTATATTTTATTAAGCATGCGATTTTGCGCAATTTAAAAAAATAAACTTGATTTGACCTGAAAAATATCATCTTTCTATTTGTATGATATCCTATTACAAAGTATCAATGAATTTATTGAAAAACCTAAATATCCTAAACTTGTTCAGTTCATTAACCTTGCCGAACAACTTCTACAGTACCAACAACCTTCATTTCCTACTATACAACCACTTGCAACTTATAAGTTAACAACCCATGCTTATAACCTAAACTTGTTCAGTTGATTAACCTTGCCTAACAACTTCTACAGTACCAACAACCTTCATTTCCTACTATACAACCACTTGCAACTTATAAGTTAACAACCCATGCTTATAACCTAAACCAAAACAAACAAAACAAGTTTTCGACCTACTAACCAAGAATAACCTACATTAAACCCATCAATTAAAATATAGGTCAGTGGGCGTGGTCTTCGGTGCGATATTTTTTCCCATCCCCAAGTACAGGATTACCTACTGACTGTATCTTGCATACTTGCACAATCAAGATGATCACGTGTGCATCGATGGCAAAACATTAATGAATACCAAGGTACTCATTCAGGCAGAAGGTTTACCATCTAACTTCAATGAGTTATTAAATCTCTTTTTAAAGTTCCACGAAACATTAAATACATCGAAGAAAGAGGTTATGTCTGATTTAGATTCCTACCGTAGTCATGTTTCCAATAAAAGAATGGAGTACATAGAAAGGACTAGAGAGACACACAGCAAATTTTTTCGATCCGTATCCTAATTTAATAAAAATAAGAGAGACTTCTTCCACAAAAAATTTTTCAAATAAAATTTCTTTACAGAATCCTTCGATAATGAATCTTAAAATTTACTATCAAAATGTCAGAGGACTTCGTACAAAAACAAAAAATGTCCTATTGAATTCTGCTATTATGGATTATGACGTCTACCTCTTGACAGAAACATGGTTAACCTCTATATATAAAAAATTTGGAAATTTTTAATTCGTCTTATTTTGTTTTCCGAAAAGACAGATACAATTCTAGTGAGTTAGATCAACAATTTATATCTTTAAAAGGCGGTGGAGTTTTGATTGCAGTTAAATTGAAATTTAATGTATCTGAAATTAATATATCCGTAAATGAATCCTTAGAGATAATTGGAGTTAAAATTCAACTTATCAATAAAAATTTGTTTTTTATTAATTGCTATATTTCTCCAAATTCACCAGTTGAAAAATACGAAACCTTTTGTTCCATACTAGAAAATTTGTCAACAAATCTACCTCTAAACTCAGAAATCTTCGTTTGTGGAGGTTTCAATCTTCCAAATCTAGTGCGGAAACAGCATACTGATGATATATACCTTCTGCCTATTAATGTTAATAATGATACGGAGGCTCATTTAGTAGACACTTTAAATTCTTGTAATATTCAACAAATTTCAACTATTACAAATCAACAACATAAGCAACTAGACCTTGTATTTTCTTCGGATTGGTACAACTCGTTGATAATTTCATCTACAATTCCATTAGTTAATATAATCCTTTATCATCCAACTATTTCTTTTACATATTGCTTTAATTCGCCCCAAATAAATGACACATATAATTCTAAAACATTTAAATTAAATTTTAACAAGGCGGACTTTAACTGTTTAAACACATATTTGAATTGTTTTAACTTTTCTTTAATTTTTGAAAATAAAAATATGGATTCGATGCTAGAAATATTTTATAATATTATGTATTCTGGCTTTGATATGTTTGTTCCGCGTATTCATAATATTCATAATCTGACTCCATCGTTGATACAAACTACTTCCAATATCTTAATAATAATCTTAAAATTTCTTTTAACTTTATTAATCTTGATCGAAATTTAGTAAAAACGTACCTGGAAAACATTGGTAATAATTCCTTACCTGGACCAGATTTAGTTCCAGAGATAATCTTAAAAAATTGTGCTAAATCTCTGGCATTACCTTTGTCGATACTTTTTAGAACTTCCCTACTAACAGGCATATTTCCCGATTTATGGAAGGAAGCTTATATTAGACCAATACATAAAAAAGGTGGTAAAAATGATGTTACTAATTATCGTCCTATAGCCAAACTATCGTATTCCAAAAATGTTTGAGAAAATAATTTTTGACAATATATATTTGAATTGCGCTAAAATTTTAGTACCTAATCAACATGGCTTTGTCAAAAAAGGTCAACCGTAACTAACCTCATTGAAACAACTTCTATATTAATTAATAATATGGAATCAAGAGATGAAACCGATGTTATGTATAGTGACATGAGTAAAGCTTTTGATTTGCTGCCGCATGATATTATTTTGTTTAAACTTAAAAAATTAGGTTTCCCGACCTATCTTCTTAAATGGATTAAATCTTATCTTATTGAAAGACATTACAAGGTTCTATTTAGAGATATCGTTTCCTCTTCTTTTGTAGCAAACTCTGGCGTTCCACAAGGAAGTCATCTAGGTCCGTTATTTTTTATACTTTCAATTAATGATGTTGTTTCAAAAATTTAATATAGTAACGTTCTTATCTACGCTGACGACATAAAAATTTTCAAGAAAATCACTTGTGTTCAAGATAACATTCATCTTCAATGTGATTTAGATAATTTTGCTGACTGGTGTACTAAAAATTTTCTTAAACTAAATATAAATAAATGTGCAGTCGTATCATTTTCTCGCCTGTTTACTCCCATCCTCCATGATTATTACCTTAATAATCAAATCATTCCAAAAGTGGAATTCATCAAAGATCTAGGTGTATATTTCGATAATAAACTTAATTTCAGACTTCACTATAATTATATTATCAACAAAGCAAATTCAATGCTAGGCTTCATTAAAAGATGGTCAAAAGAATTTACTGATCCATACGTTACCAAATCTCTTTATATCAGCCTAGTTCGACCGAATTTGGAATATGCCAGCCAAGTATGGTCACCATATTTTAATATACATATTAATAGGATTGAATCAGTTCAAAAAAACTTCATAATGTTTGCTCTCAATCATTTAAACTGGGATGATGCTAATAACTTACCTCCGTATGAGCACAGATTAAATCTGATAAACTTAATTTCGCTCGTAAAAAGACGTGATTTACCTGATGTTATTTTCCTTACGGATATTTTAAATAAAACTACGGATTCGACGTTTATTCGGAGTAAAATTTTACTAAACAGTAACACTTGAACGCGATCTTCGGATATGTTCATAATACCTTTTCATAGAACCATGTATGGGAAATTCGAACCAATCAACAGATTGCTAATTAAGGGAAATTTTTTTTTTCCTAAGGGAGGTGGGAATCTTCCAAAGACACCAAGAATTTCCCTCTTGGTAGAGTCAAATTCTTACTGACTAAACCCACCTCCCTCTTTTAGCCAATATAATGGGATGAAAACCTTTACCTGCGAACGGTTAAACAACTATAATTTATTAAAGCGACCTTTGATTACAATGTAATTGTTCATTTAACAGAGTGAATCTGTATTAAAAATTTAATATTATTCTGTTATTCAAGCATTTAACATCTAAAATTCGTATAAAGAAAATGTCGAAAAAAATTATTTTACAAAAGTTTCTTACCGAAACTATAACACCTTATATAATGGAAAGTGAACATTTAAATTTTAAATGATATTACAGTAGGTTATGAAGTATATGAACTATTCTTGTTTACTTAACACATTAATTTTAAGAAAATTTGAAATTACTACTTTTTTTATGGGAAAATTTATAAAAATTGTTATTTTTATTTTTCTGTGGTAACATTTTTATTTTTTATGGAAAAATTTTCCCACTCTTAAAAAAAATTATTAAAGGAAACATATTTGATTTAAACAACGGCCCACCGGGAAACTCCCGGTAGCTTGGTAGGCCAGTCCAGCTCTGGTCCTGCGTATCTCAGTTTTAGATCCGCTCATGAACTAAAATTTAGCGACGTTTGGGATGTAATTTCTAATGTTTTCCAAAGTAATTCTGAAGGTAGTTATTTATAATACATTTTTGGCTTCATTTATTATAAACTATTTTTATTTTACGTCTACAGGTTTAAGTACAGACACTTTTTGTTTAACAGTTACCCATCTTAAATTACCCGTTGGTAGAGGTAGAAGTAATAAATATTCAAATTTTGATGAGGAATGCTTAAAAAGGAGAGGAATAATAGGAATAAAAATAGCGATAATTTATGTTTACCGCGTGCACTTGTTGTTTCAATAGCTAAAATTGAAATATTTAATGATTATGAAATAATTCGAAAAAATATAGGAAAACTTCAAACTTTAACAGCTTTAAAATTATTAGAAAAATCAAAAATAACAATTCAATCTGAAGGTGGCGGAATTCGTGAATTGAATAAATTTCAAAAATTTTTACACCAACACAAGATTGTTGTATATAAATATGGAACAAGGAGTGCAGAAATAATATTTGAAGGGTTGAATAATGGGAAAAAAATATTTAATGATTATGAAATAATTCGAAAAAATATAGGAAAACTTCAAACTTTAACAGCTTTAATTATTAGAAAAATCAAAAGTAACAATTCCATCTGAAGGTGGCGGAATTCGTGAATTGAATAAATTTCAAAAATTTTTACACAAACACAAGATTGTTGTATATAAATATGGAACAAGGAGTGCAGAAATAATATTTGAAGGATTGAATAATGGGAAAAAAATTAACTTGCTATATCATAATAATCATTACAATGTAATAACCTCACTAACAGCTGCTTTTTGCACAGCATTTTATTGTGAAGAATGTCATATTCCGTATTCTAAGAAAAATGAACATAGATGTTCGAAAAGTTGCCCTTGCTGTCAAAACTCACCAGCTTGTTCACATAATGTTAAAAATATTTTATGTATGCAGTGTAATCGAAAATTTCGTGGTCAAACATTTTTTGAAAGCCATAAGGTTGCCACTTCAAAAAATAGAAGCATCTGTGAGGAAATTAGAAAATGCAAATCTTGTTTTAAACTTCATAAAAGTTGTAGGACTCATATATGTGGAGAATATTTTTGTAAAATTTGCGATAATCATGTTCCTGAAAACCATAAATGCTTCATTCAGCAAGACAAAACAAAAGTAAATTTTGAAAATTGCATTTACGTATTTTATGATTTAGAAACAAGACAAGAAAAAATTAGCTCTACAAAAATAAAAGAACATGTTCCAAGTTTATGTGTGGCTCAGCTAAGGTGCTTTAAATGTATTAACATTCATTCTCTATACTTCTGTGGAAAATGTAAATTAAGAGAGAGAATTTTTAAAACGAAAAATGTGATAGAGGATTTCATGGAATTCATTTTAAAAATAGGAAAGGAAATCAAAAAGATTGTCATAATTGCTCATAATGGTCAGGCGTTTGACCATCAATTTATTCTGAATTATATACTCAATAAAACTGTACTTGAACCAAAGTTAATTATGCGAGGTTCAAAAATTATTGTTATGATAATTGATAATATTAAATTTATAGATTCTATGAATTACTTTCCTATGGCCTTGGCAAAATTACCAAAAGCTTTTAATTTATCAATCAATTTGAAAAAGGGTTATTTTCCGCTTCTATTTAATAAATTGGAAAATGAAAATTACATTGGCCCACTTCCAGCAATTAAATACTATAACTCTAATACAATGAAAGCAGATGAGCGTAATGAATTTTTAATGTGGTATGAACAAAATAGAAACTCAGAATTTAATGTGGAGAAAGATATTTTAGAATACTGTATAAATGATGTTGAAATTCTAACTAGAGCATGTCTGGTTTTCAGAAAATTTTGTATAGAAGAATGTAATGTGGAACCATTTGTAGAAGCAACAACAATAGCTTCAGCCTGTAATCTTGTATATAGAAGAAACTTTTTCAAATCGAATACTATAGGAATTATATATATATATAAATATAGGATATAGGATATATATTATATATATAGGATATAGGATGGAAGACAATCAGTCAAAAATTGCCAAGCAATGGGTTATTTGGGAAAAAATTTGAGAAAAATTGATTTGAAATGTGCATTTAATGGAAAAGAAAAACAAATCGGAAATGTTAAAGTCGATGGATTTTGCGAAGAGACCAAAGAAATATTTGAATTTTACGGTTGGTATTATCATGGACATCCAAAATGTTTAACAAACCAGAGGGATATACCATTACATGATAACTCTGGCGATACTTTGAATCTACGATATGAAAAAACATTAATGAGATCAGAGTTTATAAAATCATGTGGATATAAAGTTATTGAGATGTGACAATGTGAATTCCGGGAGCTAATGAGACAGAATGAAAATATGAGATATTTAGAAAATCATTCATTAATTAATTTAGTTCCTTTAAATCCTCGTGATGCATTTTATGGCGGAAGAACGGGAAATACTTACACATATTATAAATGTAAACAAGGAGAAAAAATTAAATACATAGATGTATGTTCCTTATACCCATATGTTTGCAAACGAGGAAAATTTCCCATAAACCATCCTAAGATTTATGTTGCAGAAGATACTTGCTCTAAGTTAAACAGAATGACTATTGATGGTATTATTAAATCTTACCACCAATAAATCTATTACACCCCGTGTTACTTGTCAAACAAAATAATAAATTGATGTTCTCACTATGTAACACTTGTAGTGAACAAAAATATCAAGGAAAATACTGTGAACATACAGACGATGAAAGAGCATTAGTAGGAACTTGGGTAATTGATGAAATTAAAAAAGCAATTGAAAAAGGGTATAAACTTTTAAATATTTATGAAGTTTGAAGTGAAGTTTTCGGAAAATTTTTTATAGAAGAATGTAATGTGGAACCATTTGTAGAAGCAACAACAATAGCTTCAGCCTGTAATCTTGTATATATAAGAAACTTTCTCAAATCGAATACTATAGGAATTATATATATATATATATATAGGATATAGGATATATATTATATATATAGGATATAGGATGGAAGACAATCAGTCAAAAATTGCCAAGCAATGGGTTATTTGGGAAAAAATTTGAGAAAAATTGATTTGAAATGTGCATTTAATGGAAAAGAAAACCAAATCGGAAATGTTAAAGTCGATGTATTTTGCGAAGAGACTAAAGAAATATTTGAATTTTACGGTTGCTATTATCATGGATATCCAAAATGTTTAACAAACCAGAGGGATATACCATTACATGATAACTCTGGCGATACTTTGAATCTACGATATGAAAAAACATTAATGAGATCAGAGTTTATAAAATCATGTGGATATAAAGTTATTGAGATGTGGCAACGTGAATTCCGGGAGCTAATGAAACAGAATGAAAATATGAGATATTTAGAAAATCATTCATTAATTAATTTAGTTCCTTTAAATCCTCGTGATGCATTTTATGGCGGAAGAACGGGAAATACTTACACATATTATAAATGTAAACAAGGAGAAAAAATTAAATACATAGATGTATGTTCCTTATACCCATATGTTTGCAAACGAGGAAAATTTCCCATAAACCATCCTAAGATTTATGTTGGAGAAGATACTTGCTCTAAGCTAAACAGAATGACTATTGATGGTATTATTAAATCTTACCACCAACAAATCTATTACACCCCGTGTTACCTGTCAAACAAAATAATAAATTGATGTTCTCACTATGTAACACTTGTAGTGAACAAAAATATCAAGGAAAATACTGTGAACATACAGACGATGAAAGAGCATTAGTAGGAACTTGGGTAATTGATGAAATTAAAAAAGCAATTGAAAAAGGGTATAAACTTTTAAATATTTTTGAAGTTTGGGAATACGAAACAGTAAAATATGACAATTGCAATGGTATTGATGGTTTATTCACTAGAATGATGAATAAATTTATAAAGATTAAACAAGAAGGGGTGGCCAATAAAATGTCAAACTCAAAAAGAAAAGGAAGAATATATTAATAGTTTTTTTGAAAAGGAAGAAATTAAATTAGAATACGATAAAGTAGTTAATAATCCTGGTTTAAGATCTTTTGCTAAGATTATTTTAAACTCATTCTGGGGAAAATTTGGGCAAAAGGAAAATCAACAACAAACCACCATTATAAATCAACCTTTTAAACTATACGAGTTAATAAAAAACCCCTCTGTAGAAGTATGTCACATATTTTCAGTAAATGAAGAAAACATAGTGGCTAGCTGGAAGTATAAAGAAGAAGCAGTAACTTCTTTATCTACTGTCAACGTAAGTATCGCTGCTTATACAACAACACAGGCTCGTCTTCAACTTTACAGTTATCTAGAGAAGCTAGATAGTAGAGTATTATATTATGACACCGATTCGGTGTTGTATATTAGTCGAGAAGGAGAATATGAACCACAAACAGGGAAATGTATAGGAGACATGACAGATGAGTTAGAGTGTTATGGTATAGAAAGTTATATTACAGAATTTGTAAGTGGTGGTCCCAAGAACTACGCCTACAAAATTTACTGTACAAAAGATAATACCGAAAAAATTGTTTGTGAAGTTAAAGGATTCTCTCTTAGTTATGAAGCTTCACAAAAAATTAATTTTAATAGCATAAAGGAAGCAGTTTTAAATTCATTTAATAGCACAGAAACATACGTCATTTCAGAAAATATTCGTCGAAATAAAAATCACGATGTACTTACGATTCCTGAAATAAAAAAATATCAACCAAAATCGGAAAAACGAAAATTTAATGAAGGTGGTAGTTCTTTACCGTATGGATATAATAGGAAAAAATCACGTGTTGATAAGTAAATCATTCAAATTTGTTTACATATTAATTTAAAATTTTTAAAATCTTAACATCTGGTTATCGTAAAAAATTTTCCAACACAGATTTCTGTAAAATTGTAAAATATTTTCAAATACAAAATTATTTCAAACATATAAATAAA
This sequence comes from Poecilobothrus nobilitatus, assembly GCA_947095535.1. Lineage (NCBI taxonomy): Eukaryota > Metazoa > Arthropoda > Insecta > Diptera > Dolichopodidae > Poecilobothrus > Poecilobothrus nobilitatus. The sequence goes on from OX352772.1 coordinate 201,579,549, forward strand.
TTTGTTTTATTTTTGTTTTCAAATAGATACCAAAAGCAATTAATTTCTTTTTGATTTTTATTATTTTTTATTTTTTCATTTCTTACAGCATAGAATGGAACGTAATAATAACAAAACAAAGTAAAATCGAAGATTTCAGGTTATTTTCTCAATCTTCTTATAGAACAGAAAAAAGAAATCCTACATAACAGATGTACCTGTAATTATATAATTTTTTTCTTTCTTTTGTTTTTATTTTTAGTTTTTTACTGCATTCACAAATTTTAACAATGTTTAAAAGAGTCAAACTAGTTTTAACAATTTATTTTACACCAGGTAAACAGAAATTAGAAGAATGCAAAATATTTTTTAAGTTCTTATGTACTTAGAACAAAATATAGAATATAGAGAAACAACTCATATCCTAAAATAGGTAACATATTTTTCTTATTTTTATTTTTTTTTTATTTTGCAGCTTTAAAACTATAATAACAACTTACAACAATTATTGATCTTCTTTAATAAACAAAAATACACTTTGTACCTACTTCTTGTTTACGTTTTGTTTTTATTTTTATTATTTACATCTTCGTATTCAAAAGTACCTATGAATATTTTTCTTATTAAATAATAAAAATAAGTTTTTTTCGTTTCTTTTATATCTCCTTTACGTATGTAGGTATATTTTATTAAGCATGCGATTTTGCGCAATTTAAAAAAATAAACTTGATTTGACCTGAAAAAAATCATCTTTCTATTTGTATGATATCCTATTACAAAGTATCAATGAATTTATTGAAAAACCTAAATATCCTAAACTTGTTCAGTTCATTAACCTTGCCTAACAACTTCTACAGTACCAACAACCTTCATTTCCTACTATACAACCACTTGCAACTTATAAGTTAACAACCCATGCTTATAACCTAAACTTGTTCAGTTGATTAACCTTGCCTAACAACTTCTACAGTACCAACAACCTTCATTTCCTACTATACAACCACTTGCAACTTATAAGTTAACAACCCATGCTTATAACCTAAACCAAAACAAACAAAACAAGTTTTCGACCTACTAACCAAGAATAACCTACATTAAACCCATCAATTAAAATATAGGTCAGTGGGCGTGGTCTTCGGTGCGATATTTTTTCCCATCCCCAAGTACAGGATTACCTACTGACTGTATCTTGCATACTTGCACAATCAAGATGATCACGTGTGCATCGATGGCAAAACATTAATGAATACCAAGGTACTCATTCAGGCAGAAGGTTTACCATCTAACTTCAATGAGTTATTAAATCTCTTTTTAAAGTTCCACGAAACATTAAATACATCGAAGAAAGAGGTTATGTCTGATTTAGATTCCTACCGTAGTCATGTTTCCAATAAAAGAATGGAGTACATAGAAAGGACTAGAGAGACACACAGCAAATTTTTTCGATCCGTATCCTAATTTAATAAAAATAAGAGAGACTTCTTCCACAAAAAATTTTTCAAATAAAATTTCTTTACAGAATCCTTCGATAATGAATCTTAAAATTTACTATCAAAATGTCAGAGGGCTTCGTACAAAAACAAAAAATGTCCTATTGAATTCTGCTATTATGGATTATGACGTCTACCTCTTGACAGAAACATGGTTAACCTCTATATATAAAAAATTTGGAAATTTTTAATTCGTCTTATTTTGTTTTCCGAAAAGACAGATACAATTCTAGTGAGTTAGATCAACAATTTATATCTTTAAAAGGCGGTGGAGTTTTGATTGCAGTTAAATTGAAATTTAATGTATCTGAAATTAATATATCCGTAAATGAATCCTTAGAGATAATTGGAGTTAAAATTCAACTTATCAATAAAAATTTGTTTTTTATTAATTGCTATATTTCTCCAAATTCACCAGTTGAAAAATACGAAACCTTTTGTTCCATACTAGAAAATTTGTCAACAAATCTACCTCTAAACTCAGAAATCTTCGTTTGTGGAGGTTTCAATCTTCCAAATCTAGTGCGGAAACAGCATACTGATGATATATACCTTCTGCCTATTAATGTTAATAATGATACGGAGGCTCATTTAGTAGACACTTTAAATTCTTGTAATATTCAACAAATTTCAACTATTACAAATCAACAACATAAGCAACTAGACCTTGTATTTTCTTCGGATTGGTACAACTCGTTGATAATTTCATCTACAATTCCATTAGTTAATATAATCCTTTATCATCCAACTATTTCTTTTACATATTGCTTTAATTCGCCCCAAATAAATGACACATATAATTCTAAAACATTTAAATTAAATTTTAACAAGGCGGACTTTAACTGTTTAAACACATATTTGAATTGTTTTAACTTTTCTTTAATTTTTGAAAATAAAAATATGGATTCGATGCTAGAAATATTTTATAATATTATGTATTCTGGCTTTGATATGTTTGTTCCGCGTATTCATAATATTCATAATCTGACTCCATCGTTGATACAAACTACTTCCAATATCTTAATAATAATCTTAAAATTTCTTTTAACTTTATTAATCTTGATCGAAATTTAGTAAAAACGTACCTGGAAAACATTGGTAATAATTCCTTACCTGGACCAGATTTAGTTCCAGAGATAATCTTAAAAAATTGTGCTAAATCTCTGGCATTACCTTTGTCGATACTTTTTAGAACTTCCCTACTAACAGGCATATTTCCCGATTTATGGAAGGAAGCTTATATTAGACCAATACATAAAAAAGGTGGTAAAAATGATGTTACTAATTATCGTCCTATAGCCAAACTATCGTATTCCAAAAATGTTTGAGAAAATAATTTTTGACAATATATATTTGAATGGCGCTAAAATTTTAGTACCTAATCAACATGGCTTTGTCAAAAAAGGTCAACCGTAACTAACCTCATTGAAACAACTTCTATATTAATTAATAATATGGAATCAAGAGATGAAACCGATGTCATGTATAGTGACATGAGTAAAGCTTTTGATTTGCTGCCGCATGATATTATTTTGTTTAAACTTAAAAAATTAGGTTTCCCGACCTATCTTCTTAAATGGATTAAATCTTATCTTATTGAAAGACATTACAAGGTTCTATTTAGAGATATCGTTTCCTCTTCTTTTGTAGCAAACTCTGGCGTTCCACAAGGAAGTGATCTAGGTCCGTTATTTTTTATACTTTCAATTAATGATGTTGTTTCAAAAATTTAATATAGTAACGTTCTTATCTACGCTGACGACATAAAAATTTTCAAGAAAATCACTTGTGTTCAAGATAACATTCATCTTCAATGTGATTTAGATAATTTTGCTGACTGGTGTACTAAAAATTTTCTTAAACTAAATATAAATAAATGTGCAGTCGTATCATTTTCTCGCCTGTTTACTCCCATCCTCCATGATTATTACCTTAATAATCAAATCATTCCAAAAGTGGAATTCATCAAAGATCTAGGTGTATATTTCGATAATAAACTTAATTTCAGACTTCACTATAATTATATTATCAACAAAGCAAATTCAATGCTAGGCTTCATTAAAAGATGGTCAAAAGAATTTACTGATCCATACGTTACCAAATCTCTTTATATCAGCCTAGTTCGACCGAATTTGGAATATGCCAGCCAAGTATGGTCACCATATTTTAATATACATATTAATAGGATTGAATCAGTTCAAAAAAACTTCATAATGTTTGCTCTCAATCATTTAAACTGGGATGATGCTAATAACTTACCTCCGTATGAGCACAGATTAAATCTGATAAACTTAATTTCGCTCGTAAAAAGACGTGATTTACCTGATGTTATTTTCCTTACGGATATTTTAAATAAAACTACGGATTCGACGTTTATTCGGAGTAAAATTTTACTAAACAGTAACACTTGAACGCGATCTTCGGATATGTTCATAATACCTTTTCATAGAACCATGTATGGGAAATTCGAACCAATCAACAGATTGCTAATTAAGGGAAATTTTTTTTTTTCCTAAGGGAGGTGGGAATCTTCCAAAGACACCAAGAATTTCCCTCTTGGTAGAGTCAAATTCTTACTGACTAAACCCACCTCCCTCTTTTAGCCAATATAATGGGATGAAAACCTTTACCTGCGAACGGTTAAACAACTATAATTTATTAAAGCGACCTTTGATTACAATGTAATTGTTCATTTAACAGAGTGAATCTGTATTAAAAATTTAATATTATTCTGTTATTCAAGCATTTAACATCTAAAATTCGTATAAAGAAAATGTCGAAAAAAATTATTTTACAAAAGTTTCTTACCGAAACTATAACACCTTATATAATGGAAAGTGAACATTTAAATTTTAAATGATATTACAGTAGGTTATGAAGTATATGAACTATTCTTGTTTACTTAACACATTAATTTTAAGAAAATTTGAAATTACTACTTTTTTTATGGGAAAATTTATAAAAATTGTTATTTTTATTTTTCTGTGGTAACATTTTTATTTTTTATGGAAAAATTTTCCCACTCTTAAAAAAAATTATTAAAGGAAACATATTTGATTTAAACAACGGCCCACCGGGAAACTCCCGGTAGCTTGGTAGGCCAGTCCAGCTCTGGTCCTGCGTATCTCAGTTTTAGATCCGCTCATGAACTAAAATTTAGCGACGTTTGGGATGTAATTTCTAATGTTTTCCAAAGTAATTCTGAAGGTAGTTATTTATAATACATTTTTGGCTTCATTTATTATAAACTATTTTTATTTTACGTCTACAGGTTTAAGTACAGACACTTTTTGTTTAACAGTTACCCATCTTAAATTACCCGTTGGTAGAGGTAGAAGTAATAAATATTCAAATTTTGATGAGGAATGCTTAAAAAGGAGAGGAATAATAGGAATAAAAATAGCGATAATTTATGTTTACCGCGTGCACTTGTTGTTTCAATAGCTAAAATTGAAATATTTAATGATTATGAAATAATTCGAAAAAATATAGGAAAACTTCAAACTTTAACAGCTTTAAAATTATTAGAAAAATCAAAAATAACAATTCAATCTGAAGGTGGCGGAATTCGTGAATTGAATAAATTTCAAAAATTTTTACACCAACACAAGATTGTTGTATATAAATATGGAACAAGGAGTGCAGAAATAATATTTGAAGGGTTGAATAATGGGAAAAAAATATTTAATGATTATGAAATAATTCGAAAAAATATAGGAAAACTTCAAACTTTAACAGCTTTAATTATTAGAAAAATCAAAAGTAACAATTCCATCTGAAGGTGGCGGAATTCGTGAATTGAATAAATTTCAAAAATTTTTACACAAACACAAGATTGTTGTATATAAATATGGAACAAGGAGTGCAGAAATAATATTTGAAGGATTGAATAATGGGAAAAAAATTAACTTGCTATATCATAATAATCATTACAATGTAATAACCTCACTAACAGCTGCTTTTTGCACAGCATTTTATTGTGAAGAATGTCATATTCCGTATTCTAAGAAAAATGAACATAGATGTTCGAAAAGTTGCCCTTGCTGTCAAAACTCACCAGCTTGTTCACTTAATGTTAAAAATATTTTATGTATGCAGTGTAATCGAAAATTTCGTGGTCAAACATTTTTTGAAAGCCATAAGGTTGCCACTTCAAAAAATAGAAGCATCTGTGAGGAAATTAGAAAATGCAAATCTTGTTTTAAACTTCATAAAAGTTGTAGGACTCATATATGTGGAGAATATTTTTGTAAAATTTGCGATAATCATGTTCCTGAAAACCATAAATGCTTCATTCAGCAAGACAAAACAAAAGTAAATTTTGAAAATTGCATTTACGTATTTTATGATTTAGAAACAAGACAAGAAAAAATTAGCTCTACAAAAATAAAAGAACATGTTCCAAGTTTATGTGTGGCTCAGCTAAGATGCTTTAAATGTATTAACATTCATTCTCTATACTTCTGTAGAAAATGTAAATTAAGAGAGAGAATTTTTAAAACGAAAAATGTGATAGAGGATTTCATGGAATTCATTTTAAAATTAGGAAAGGAAATCAAAAAGATTGTCATAATTGCTCATAATGGTCAGGCGCTTGACCATCAATTTATTCTGAATTATATACTCAATAAAACTGTACTTGAACCAAAGTTAATTATGCGAGGTTCAAAAATTATTGTTATGATAATTGATAATATTAAATTTATAGATTCTATGAATTACATTCCTATGGCCTTGGCAAAATTACCAAAAGCTTTTAATTTATCAATCAATTTGAAAAAGGGTTTTTTTCCGCTTCTATTTAATAAATTAGAAAATGAAAATTACATTGCCCCACTTCCAGCAATTAAATACTATAACTCTAATACAACGAAAGCAGATGAGCGTAATGAATTTTTAATGTGGTATGAACAAAATAGACACTCAGAATTTAATATGGAGAAAGATATTTTAGAATACTGTATAAATGATGTTGAAATTCTAACTAGAGCATGTCTGGTTTTCAGAAAATTTTTTATAGAAGAATGTAATGTGGAACCATTTGTAGAAGCAACAACAATAGCTTCAGCCTGTAATCTTGTATATAGAAGAAACTTTCTCAAATCGAATACTATAGGAATTATACCAAGAAAAGGTTATAGGATGGAAGACAATCAGTCAAAAATTGCCAAGCAATGGGTTATTTGGGAAAAAATTTGAGAAAAATTGATTTGAAATGTGCATTTAATGGAAAAGAAAAACAAATCGGAAATGCTAAAGTCGATGGATTTTGCGAAGAGACTAAAGAAATATTTGAATTTTACGGTTGGTATTATCATGGACATCCAAAATGTTTAACAAACCAGAGCGATATACCATTACATGATAACTCTGGCGATACTTTGAATCTACGATATGAAAAAACATTAATGAGATCAGAGTTTATAAAATCATGTGGATATAAAGTTATTGAGATGTGGCAATGTGAATTCCGGGAGCTAATGAGACAGAATGAAAATATGAGATATTTAGAAAATCATTCATTAATTAATTTAGTTCCTTTAAATCCTCGTGATGCATTTTATGGCGGAAGAACGGGAAATACTTACACATATTATAAATGTAAACAAGGAGAAAAAATTAAATACATAGATGTATGTTCCTTATACCCATATGTTTGCAAACGAGGAAAATTTCCCATAAACCATCCTAAGATTTATGTTGGAGAAGATACTTGCTCTAAGTTAAACAGAATGACTATTGATGGTATTATTAAATCTTACCACCAACAAATCTATTACACCGCGTGTTACCTGTCAAACAAAATAATAAATTGATGTTCTCACTATGTAACACTTGTAGTGAACAAAAATATCAAGGAAAATACTGTGAACATACAGACGATGAAAGAGTATTAGTAGGAACTTGGGTAATTAATGAAATTAAAAAAGCAATTGAAAAAGGGTATAAACTTTTAAATATTTATGAAGTTTGGGAATACGAAACAGTAAAATATGACAATTGCAATGGTATTGATGGTTTATTCACTAAAATGATGAATAAATTTATAAAGATTAAACAAGAAGGGGTGGCCAATAAAATGTCAAACTCAAAAAGAAAAGGAAGAATATATTGATAGTTTTTTTGAAAAGGAAGAAATTAAATTAGAATACGATAAAGTAGTTAATAATCCTGGTTTAAGATCTTTTGCTAAGATTATTTTAAATTCATTCTGGGGAAAATTTGGGCAAAAGGAAAATCAACAACAAACCACCATTATAAATCAACCTTTTAAACTTTACGAGTTAATAACAAACCCCTCTGTAGAAGTATGTCACATATTTCCAGTAAATGAAGAAAACATAGTGGCTAGCTGGAAGTATAAAGAAGAAGCAGTAACTTCTTTATCTACTGTCAACGTAAGTATCGCTGCTTATACAACAACACAGGCTCGTCTTCAACTTTACAGTTATCTAGAGAAGCTAGATAGTAGAGTATTATATTATGACACCGATTCGGTGTTGTATATTAGTCGAGAAGGAGAATATGAACCACAAACAGGGAAATATATAGGAGACATGACAGATGAGTTAGAGTGCTATGGTATAGGAAGTTATATTACAGAATTTGTAAGTGGTGGTCCCAAGAACTACGCCTACAAAATTTACTGTACAAAAGATAATACCGAAAAAATTGTTTGTGAAGTTAAAGGATTCTCTCTTAGTTATGAAGCTTCACAAAAAATTAATTTTAATAGCATAAAGGAAGCAGTTTTAAATTCATTTAATAGCACAGAAACATACGTCATTTCAGAAAATATTCGTCGAAATAAAAATCACGATGTACTTACGATTCCTGAAATAAAAAAATATCAACCAAAATCGGAAAAACGAAAATTTAATGAAGGTGGTAGTTCTTTACCGTATGGATATAATAGGAAAAAATCACGTGTTGATAAGTAAATCATTCAAATTTGTTTACATATTAATTTAAAATTTTTAAAATCTTAACATCTGGTTATCGTAAAAAATTTTCCAACACAGATTTCTGTAAAATTGTAAAATATTTTCAAATACAAAATTATTTCAAACATATAAATAAATTTGTTTTATTTTTGTTTTCAAATAGATACCAAAAGCAATTAATTTCTTTTTGATTTTTATTATTTTTTATTTTTTCATTTCTTACAGCATAGAATGGAACGTAATAATAACAAAACAAAGTAAAATCGAAGATTTCAGGTTATTTTCTCAATCTTCTTATAGAACAGAAAAAAGAAATCCTACATAACAGATGTACCTGTAATTATATAATTTTTTTCTTTCTTTTGTTTTTATTTTTAGTTTTTTACTGCATTCACAAATTTTAACAATGTTTAAAAGAGTCAAACTAGTTTTAACAATTTATTTTACACCAGGTAAACAGAAATTAGAAGAATGCAAAATATTTTTTAAGTTCTTATGTACTTAGAACAAAATATAGAATATAGAGAAACAACTCATATCCTAAAATAGGTAACATATTTTTCTTATTTTTATTTTTTTTTATTTTGCAGTTTTAAAACTATAATAACAACTTACAACAATTATTGATCTTCTTTAATAAACAAAAATACACTTTGCACCTACTTCTTGTTTACGTTTTATTTTTATTTTTATTATTTACCTATGAATATTTTTCTTATTAAATAATAAAAATAAGTTTTTTTCGTTTCTTTTATATCTCCTTTACGTATGTAGGTATATTTTATTAAGCATGCGATTTTGCGCAATTTAAAAAAATAAACTTGATTTGACCTGAAAAAAATCATCTTTCTATTTGTATGATATCCTATTACAAAGTATCAATGAATTTATTGAAAAACCTAAATATCCTAAACTTGTTCAGTTCATTAACCCTAACCCTGGTTAACCTCTATATATAAAAAATTTGGAAATTTTTAATTCGTCTTATTTTGTTTTCCGAAAAGACAGATACAATTCTAGTGAGTTAGATCAACAATTTATATCTTTAAAAGGCGGTGGCGTTTTGATTGCAGTTAAATTGAAATTTAATGTATCTGAAATTAATATATCCGTAAATGAATCCTTAGAGATAATTGGAGTTAAAATTCAACTTATCAATAAAAATTTGTTTTTTATTAATTGCTATATTTCTCCAAATTCACCAGTTGAAAAATACGAAACCTTTTGCTCCATACTAGAAAATTTGTCAACAAATCTACCTCTAAACTCAGAAATCTTCGTTTGTGGAGGTTTCAATCTTCCAAATCTAGTGTGGAAACAGCATACTGATGATATATACCTTCTGCCTATTAATGTTAATAATGATACGGAGGCTCATTTAGTAGACACTTTAAATTCTTGTAATATTCAACAAATTTCAACTATTACAAATCAACAACATAAGCAACTAGACCTTGTATTTTCTTCGGATTGGTACAACTCGTTGATAATTTCATCTACAATTCCATTAGTTAATATAATCCTTTATCATCCAACTATTTCTTTTACATATTGCTTTAATTCGCCCCAAATAAATTACACATATAATTCTAAAACATTTAAATTAAATTTTAACAAGGCGGACTTTAACTGTTTAAACACATATTTGAATTGTTTTAACTTTTCTTTAATTTTTGAAAATAAAAATATGGATTCGATGCTAGAAATATTTTATAATATTATGTATTCTGGCTTTGATATGTTTGTTCCGCGTATTCATAATAAACGCGTAAACAATATTCCGCCCTGGTTTTCCCTTAATCTGAAAAATTTGAAAAATCGAAAGAACAAAGCTTGCCGTAGCTATTAAAAATCAGGACAAAATAAAAACTGTATTAACTTTGTTAATTTATTTAACCATTTTAAAGCCGAAGTGGAAAACAGTTATAAATTATATGTTGATCGTACTTCTACAAATTTGAAACGTAATCCTAAATTATTTTGGGATTTTATTGCTTCAAAAAGGAAATGCGATGAATTTCCTATTTACATGAATTTTAATAATATCACAAGTAATAATTCCACTAAAATATCTGGGTTTTTTTATAAGTATTTTTCTAGCACATTTTCCAACTCTGACTCCATCGTTGATACAAACTACTTCCAATATCTTAATAATAATCTTAAAATTCCTTTTAACTTTATTAATCTTGATCGAAATTAAGTAAAAACGTACCTGGAAAACATTGGTAATAATTCCTTACCTGGACCAGATTTAGTTCCAGAGATAATCTTTAAAAATTGTGCTAAATCTCTGGCATTACCTTTGTCGATACTTTTTAGAACTTTCCTACTAACAGGCATATTTCCCGATTTATGGAAGGAAGCTTATATTAGACCAATACATAAAAAAGGTGGTATAGATTCTATGAATTACATTCCTATGGCCTTGGCAAAATTACCAAAAGCTTTTAATTTATCAATCAATTTGAAAAAGGGTTTTTTTCCGCTTCTATTTAATAAATTAGAAAATGAAAATTACATTGGCCCACTTCCAGCAATTAAATACTATAACTCTAATACAATGAAAGCAGATGAGCGTAATGAATTTTTAATGTGGTATGAACAAAATAGAAACTCAGAATTTAATATGGAGAAAGATATTTTAGAATACTGTATAAATGATGTTGAAATTCTAACTAGAGCATGTCTGGTTTTCAGAAAATTTTTTATAGAAGAATGTAATGTGGAACCATTTGTAGAAGCAACAACAATAGCTTCAGCCTGTAATCTTGTATATAGAAGAAACTTTCTCAAATCGAATACTATAGGAATTATACCAAGAAAAGGATATAGGATGGAAGACAATCAGTCAAAAATTGCCAAGCAATGGGTTATTTGGGAAAAAATTTGAGAAAAATTGATTTGAAATGTGCATTTAATGGAAAAGAAAAACAAATCGGAAATGCTAAAGTCGATGGATTTTGCGAAGAGACTAAAGAAATATTTGAATTTTACGGTTGGTATTATCATGGACATCCAAAATGTTTAACAAACCAGAGCGATATACCATTACATGATAACTCTGGCGATACTTTGAATCTACGATATGAAAAAACATTAATGAGATCAGAGTTTATAAAATCATGTGGATATAAAGTTATTGAGATGTGGCAATGTGAATTCCGGGAGCTAATGAGACAGAATGAAAATATGAGATATTTAGAAAATCATTCATTAATTAATTTAGTTCCTTTAAATCCTCGTGAGGCATTTTATGGCGGAAGAACGGGAAATACTTACACATATTATAAATGTAAACAAGGAGAAAAAATTAAATACATAGATGTATGTTCCTTATACCCATATGTTTGCAAACGAGGAAAATTTCCCATAAACCATCCTAAGATTTATGTTGGAGAAGATACTTGCTCTAAGTTAAACAGAATGACTATTGATGGTATTATTAAATCTTACCACCAACAAATCTATTACACCGCGTGTTACCTGTCAAACAAAATAATAAATTGATGTTCTCACTATGTAACACTTGTAGTGAACAAAAATATCAAGGAAAATACTGTGAACATACAGACGATGAAACAGTATTAGTAGGAACTTGGGTAATTAATGAAATTAAAAAAGCAATTGAAAAAGGGTATAAACTTTTAAATATTTATGAAGTTTGGGAATACGAAACAGTAAAATATGACAATTGCAATGGTATTGATGGTTTATTCACTAAAATGATGAATAAATTTATAAAGATTAAACAAGAAGGGGTGGCCAATAAAATGTCAAACTCAAAAAGAAAAGGAAGAATATATTGATAGTTTTTTTGAAAAGGAAGAAATTAAATTAGAATACGATAAAGTAGTTAATAATCCTGGTTTAAGATCTTTTGCTAAGATTATTTTAAATTCATTCTGGGGAAAATTTGGGCAAAAGGAAAATCAACAACAAACCACCATTATAAATCAACCTTTTAAACTTTACGAGTTAATAACAAACCCCTCTGTAGAAGTATGTCACATATTTCCAGTAAATGAAGAAAACATAGTGGCTAGCTGGAAGTATAAAGAAGAAGCAGTAACTTCTTTATCTACTGTCAACGTAAGTATCGCTGCTTATACAACAACACAGGCTCGTCTTCAACTTTACAGTTATCTAGAGAAGCTAGATAGTAGAGTATTATATTATGACACCGATTCGGTGTATATTAGTCGAGAAGGAGAATATGAACCACAAACAGGGAAATGTATAGGAGACATGACAGATGAGTTAGAGTGCTATGGTATAGGAAGTTATATTACAGAATTTGTAAGTGGTGGTCCCAAGAACTACGCCTACAAAATTTACTGTACAAAAGATAATACCGAAAAAATTGTTTGTGAAGTTAAAGGATTCTCTCTTAGTTATGAAGCTTCACAAAAAATTAATTTTAATAGCATAAAGGAAGCAGTTTTAAATTCATTTAATAGCACAGAAACATACGTCATTTCAGAAAATATAAGTCGAAATAAAAATCACGATGTACTTACGATTCCTGAAATAAAAAAATATCAACCAAAATCGGAAAAACGAAAATTTAATGAAGGTGGTAGTTCTTTACCGTATGGATATAATAGGAAAAAATCACGTGTTGATAAGTAAATCATTCAAATTTGTTTACATATTAATTTAAAATTTTTAAAATCTTAACATCTGGTTATCGTAAAAAATTTTCCAACACAGATTTCTGTAAAATTGTAAAATATTTTCAAATACAAAATTATTTCAAACATATAAATAAATTTGTTTTATTTTTGTTTTCAAATAGATACCAAAAGCAATTAACTTCTTTTTGATTTTTATTATTTTTTCATTTCTTACAGCATAGAATGGAACGTAATAATAACAAAACAAAGTAAAATCGAAGATTTCAGGTTATTATCTCAATCTTCTTATAGAACAGAAAAAAGAAATCCTACATAACAGATGTACCTGTAATTATATAATTTTTTTCTTTCTTTTGTTTTTATTTTTAGTTTTTTACTGCATTCACAAATTTTAACAATGTTTAAAAGAGTCAAACTAGTTTTAACAATTTATTTTACACCAGGTAAACAGAAATTAGAAGAATGCAAAATATTTTTTAAGTTCTTATGTACTTAGAACAAAATATAGAATATAGAGAAACAACTCATATCCTAAAATAGGTAACATATTTTTCTTATTTTTATTTTTTTTTATTTTGCAGTTTTAAAACTATAATAACAACTTACAACAATTATTGATCTTCTTTAATAAACAAAAATACACTTTGCACCTACTTCTTGTTTACGTTTTGTTTTTATTTTTATTATTTACATCTTCGTATTCAAAAGTACCTATGAATATTTTTCTTATTAAATAATAAAAATAAGTTTTTTTCGTTTCTTTTATATCTCCTTTACGTATGTAGGTATATTTTATTAAGCATGCGATTTTGCGCAATTTAAAAAAATAAACTTGATTTGACCTGAAAAAAATCATCTTTCTATTTGTATGATATCCTATTACAAAGTATCAATGAATTTATTGAAAAACCTAAATATCCTAAACTTGTTCAGTTCATTAACCCTGCCTAACAACTTCTGCAGTACCAACAACCTTCATTTCCTACTATACAACCACTTGCAACTTATAAGTTAACAACCCATGCTTATAACCTAAACTTGTTCAGTTGATTAACCTTGCCTAACAACTTCTACAGTACCAACAACCTTCATTTCCTACTATACAACCACTTGCAACTTATAAGTTAACAACCCATGCTTATAACCTAAACCAAAACAAACAAAACAAGTTTTCGACCTACTAACCAAGAATAACCTACATTAAACCCATCAAGCAAAATATAGGTCAGTGGGCGTGGTCTTCGGTGCGATATTTTTTCCCATCCCCAAGTACAGGATTACCTACTGACTGTATCTTGCATACTTGCACAATCAAGATGATCACGTGTGCATCGATGGCAAAACATTAATGAATACCAAGATACTCATTCAGGCAGAAGGTTTACCATCTAACTTCAATGAGTTATTAAATCTCTTTTTAAAGTTCCACGAAACATTAAATACATCGAAGAAAGAGGTTATGTCTGATTTAGATTCCTACCGTAGTCATGTTTCCAATAAAAGAATGGAGTACATAGAAAGGACTAGAGAGACACACAGCAAATTTTTTCGATCCGTATCCTAATTTAATAAAAATAAGAGAGACTTCTTCCACAAAAAATTTTTCAAATAAAATTTCTTTACAGAATCCTTCGATAATGAATCTTAAAATTTACTATCAAAATGTCAGAGGGCTTCGTACAAAAACAAAAAATGTCCTATTGAATTCTGCTATTATGGATTATGACGTCTACCTCTTGACAGAAACATGGTTAACCTCTATATATAAAAAATTTGGAAATTTTTAATTCGTCTTATTTTGTTTTCCGAAAAGACAGATACAATTCTAGTGAGTTAGATCAACAATTTATATCTTTAAAAGGCGGTGGAGTTTTGATTGCAGTTAAATTGAAATTTAATGTATCTGAAATTAATATATCCGTAAATGAATCCTTAGAGATAATTGGAGTTAAAATTCAACTTATCAATAAAAATTTGTTTTTTATTAATTGCTATATTTCTCCAAATTCACCAGTTGAAAAATACGAAACCTTTTGCTCCATACTAGAAAATTTGTCAACAAATCTACCTCTAAACTCAGAAATCTTCGTTTGTGGAGGTTTCAATCTTCCAAATCTAGTGTGGAAACAGCATACTGATGATATATACCTTCTGCCTATTAATGTTAATAATGATACGGAGGCTCATTTAGTAGACACTTTAAATTCTTGTAATATTCAACAAATTTCAACTATTACAAATCAACAACATAAGCAACTAGACCTTGTATTTTCTTCGGATTGGTACAACTCGTTGATAATTTCATCTACAATTCCATTAGTTAATATAATCCTTTATCATCCAACTATTTCTTTTACATATTGCTTTAATTCGCCCCAAATAAATTACACATATAATTCTAAAACATTTAAATTAAATTTTAACAAGGCGGACTTTAACTGTTTAAACACATATTTGAATTGTTTTAACTTTTCTTTAATTTTTGAAAATAAAAATATGGCTTCGATGCTAGAAATATTTTATAATATTATGTATTCTGGCTTTGATATGTTTGTTCCGCGTATTCATAATAAACGCGTAAACAATATTCCGCCCTGGTTTTCCCTTAATCTGAAAAATTTGAAAAATCGAAAGAACAAAGCTTGGCGTAGCTATTAAAAATCAGGACAAAATAAAAACTGTATTAACTTTGTTAATTTATTTAACCATTTTAAAGCCGAAGTGGAAAACAGTTATAAATTATATGTTGATCGTACTTCTACAAATTTAAAACGTAATCCTAAATTATTTTGGGATTTTATTGCTTCAAAAAGGAAATGCGATGAATTTCCTATTTACATGAATTTTAATAATATCACAAGTAATAATTCCACTAAAATATCTGGGTTATTTTATAAGTATTTTTCTAGCACATTTTCCAACTCTGACTCCATCGTTGATACAAACTACTTCCAATATCTTAATAATAATCTTAAAATTCCTTTTAACTTTATTAATCTTGATCGAAATTTAGTAAAAACGTACCTGGAAAACATTGGTAATAATTCCTTACCTGGACCAGATTTAGTTCCAGAGATAATCTTTAAAAATTGTGCTAAATCTCTGGCATTACCTTTGTCGATACTTTTTAGAACTTTCCTACTAACAGGCATATTTCCCGATTTATGGAAGGAAGCTTATATTAGACCAATACATAAAAAAGGTGGTAAAAATGATGTTACTAATTATCGTCCTATAGCCAAACTATCGTATTCCAAAAATGTTTGAGAAAATAATTTTTGACAATATATATTTGAATGGCGCTAAAATTTTAGTACCTAATCAACATGGCTTTGTCAAAAAAGGTCAACCGTAACTAACCTCATTGAAACAACTTCTATATTAATTAATAATATGGAATCAAGAGATGAAACCGATGTCATGTATAGTGACATGAGTAAAGCTTTTGATTTGCTGCCGCATGGTATTATTTTGTTTAAACTTAAAAAATTAGGTTTCCCGACTATTCTTCTTAAATGGATTAAATCTTATCTTATTGAAAGACATTACAAGGTTCTATTTAGAGATATCGTTTCCTCTTCTTTTGTAGCAAACTCTGGCGTTCCACAAGGAAGTCATCTAGGTCCGTTATTTTTTATACTTTCAATTAATGATGTTGTTTCAAAAATTTAATATAGTTATGTTCTTATCTACGCTAACGACATAAAAATTTTCAAGAAAATCACTTGTGTTCAAGATAACATTCATCTTCAATGTGATTTAGATAATTTTGCTGACTGGTGTACTAAAAATTTTCTTAAACTAAATATAAATAAATGTGCAGTCGTATCATTTTCTCGCCTGTTTACTCCCATCCTCCATGATTATTACCTTAACAATCAAATCATTCCAAAAGTAGAATTCATCAAAGATCTAGGTGTATATTTCGATAATAAACTTAATTTCAGACTTCACTATAATTATATTATCAACAAAGCAAATTCAATGCTAGGCTTCATTAAAAGATGGTCAAAAGAATTTACTGATCCATACGTTACCAAATCTCTTTATATCAGCCTAGTTCGACCAAATTTGGAATATGCCAGCCAAGCATGGTCACCATATTTTAATATACATATTAATAGGATTGAATCAGTTCAAAAAAACTTCTTAAGGTTTGCTCTCAATCATTTAAACTGGGATGATGCTAATAACTTACCTCCGTATTAGCACAGATTAAATCTGATAAACTTAATTTCGCTCGTAAAAAGACGTGATTTACCTAATGTTATTTTCCTTACGGATATTTTAAATAAAACTACGGATTCGACGTTCATTCGGAGTAAAATTTTACTAAACAGTAACACTTGAACGCGATCTTCGGATATGTTCATAATACCTTTTCATAGAACCATGTATGGGAAATTCGAACCAATCAACAGATTGCTAATTAAGGGAAATTTTTTTTTTTTCTTAAGGGAGGTGGGAATCTTCCAAAGACACTAAGAATTTCCCTCTTGGTAGAGTCAGATTCTTACTGACTAAACCCACCTCCCTCTTTTAGCCAATATAATGGGATGAAAACCTTTACTTGTGAACGCAGTATATTGGCTAGGGAGTAGGGATAGGAAAGGATAGGAAATGGATACGGAAACATTGAAACAAAAATCAGATTAATGCATCAAACACTAAACAAAAACTCAAATCGCTCATATCAAACTTATAAATTCATAAATTCATAGTTACAAAATAAATTGTAAATTCATAGTTACTGATGCAATTTTATGAACTTACTCTAACTAATACAGTATTTATAATTTAAAATAACAAGAATTAATTTAAGTTAATTTAAGTAAAATTTTGCAACATTGCATTAATTTATTATATTATATTGAATTAATTGTATTATTAAAAAAAAAAAGAACTTGTATAAGCTTGTATTTGAATATTTGAATTTTAATGTAAATTTAATTTTGTAAATTTGTAATTTCTATTGTACTTTATTTGAATTAAATAAGAAATTAATAAATAAATAAATAAATAAATGATTCACATCCACATGTAATTTAAGTTTCTCGTTATATTTAGTGCAATTTATACATTTAATGATGTCCTCATTTTTACAATCACTAGTCTTATGGAATTGGTGGCACTTTAAACATGTTTCCTTATTCCTACATTCCACTGATTTGTGGTTAAAACCTTTGCATTTGAAACATTTTAGAACATTTATAGCGTCGAACACTTTACACCTTTCCTATCCTATGCAGACTCGTTCGTTTTCCAAAATTTTAGGAAAACTTTCCTTATCCACTTCACTTATAGCATTAAACTTTTTCTTGTTAAATTTTTTTACAGTGTATACTTTTACTACCTTCATTTCAACCATTTCAATAACGGGGTTTTTTTTTAATTTTTCCACAATTTCACTTTCACTGAATTTCTCACTCATATGGACTTCTTCAATTTATCCTAAGATTTATGTTGGAGAAGATACTTGCTCTAAGTTAAACAGAATGACTATTGATGGTATTATTAAATCTTACCACCAACAAATCTATTACACCGCGTGTTACCTGTCAAACAAAATAATAAATTGATGTTCTCACTATGTAACACTTGTAGTGAACAAAATTATCAAGGAAAATACTGTGAACATACAGACGATGAAAGAGCATTAGTAGGAACTTGGGTAATTAATGAAATTAAAAAAGCAATTGAAAAAGGGTATAAACTTTTAAATATTTATGAAGTTTGGGAATACCAAACAGTAAAATATGACAATTGCAATGGTATTGATGGTTTATTCACTAAAATGATGAATAAATTTATAAAGATTAAACAAGAAGGGGTGGCCAATAAAATGTCAAACTCAAAAAGAAAAGGAAGAATATATTGATAGTTTTTTTGAAAAGGAAGAAATTAAATTAGAATACGATAAAGTAGTTAATAATCCTGGTTTAAGATCTTTTGCTAAGATTATTTTAAATTCATTCTGGGGAAAATTTGGGCAAAAGGAAAATCAACAACAAACCATCATTAGAAATCAACCTTTTAAACTTTACGAGTTAATAACAAACCCCTCTGTAGAAGTATGTCACATATTTCCAGTAAATGAAGAAAACATAGTGGCTAGCTGGAAGTATAAAGAAGAAGCAGTAACTTCTTTATCTACTGTCAACGTAAGTATCGCTGCTTATACAACAACACAGGCTCGTCTTCAACTTTACAGTTATCTAGAGAAGCTAGATAGTAGAGTATTATATTATGACACCGATTCGGTGTTGTATATTAGTCGAGAAGGAGAATATGAAGCACAAACAGGGAAATGTATAGGAGACATGACAGATGAGTTAGAGTGTTATGGTATAGGAAGTTATATTACAGAATTTGTAAGTGGTGGTCCCAAGAACTACGCCTACAAAATTTACTGTACAAAAGATAATACCGAAAAAATTGTTTGTGAAGTTAAAGGATTCTCTCTTAGTTATGAAGCTTCACAAAAAATTAATTTTAATAGCATAAAGGAAGCAGTTTTAAATTCATTTAATAGCACAGAAACATACGTCATTTCAGAAAATATTCGTCGAAATAAAAATCACGATGTACTTACGATTCCTGAAATAAAAAAATATCAACTAAAATCGGAAAAACGAAAATTTAATGAAGGTGGTAGTTCTTTACCGTATGGATATAATAGGAAAAAATCACGTGTTGATAAGTAAATCATTCAAATTTGTTTACATATTAATTTAAAATTTTTAAAATCTTAACATCTGGTTATCGTAAAAAATTTTCCAACACAGATTTCTGTAAAATTGTAAAATATTTTCAAATACAAAATTATTTCAAACATATAAATAAATTTGTTTTATTTTTGTTTTCAAATAGATACCAAAAGCAATTAACTTCTTTTTGATTTTTATTATTTTTTATTTTTTCATTTCTTACAGCATAGAATGGAACGTAATAATAACAAAACAAAGTAAAATCGAAGATTTCAGGTTATTATCTCAATCTTCTTATAGAACAGAAAAAAGAAATCCTACATAACAGATGTACCTGTAATTATATAATTTTTTTCTTTCTTTTGTTTTTATTTTTAGTTTTTTCCTGCATTCACAAATTTTAACAATGTTTAAAAGAGTCAAACTAGTTTTAACAATTTATTTTACACCAGGTAAACAGAAATTAGAAGAATGCAAAATATTTTTTAAGTTCTTATGTACTTAGAACAAAATATAGAATATAGAGAAACAACTCATATCCTAAAATAGGTAACATATTTTTCTTATTTTTATTTTTTTTTATTTTGCAGTTTTAAAACTATAATAACAACTTACAACAATTATTGATCTTCTTTAATAAACAAAAATACACTTTGCACCTACTTCTTGTTTACGTTTTGTTTTTATTTTTATTATTTACATCTTCGTATTCAAAAGTACCTATGAATATTTTTCTTATTAAATAATAAAAATAAGTTTTTTTCGTTTCTTTTATATCTCCTTTACGTATGTAGGTATATTTTATTAAGCATGCGATTTTGCGCAATTTAAAAAAATAAACTTGATTTGACCTGAAAAAAATCATCTTTCTATTTGTATGATATCCTATTACAAAGTATCAATGAATTTATTGAAAAACCTAAATATCCTAAACTTGTTCAGTTCATTAACCCTGCCTAACAACTTCTGCAGTACCAACAACCTTCATTTCCTACTATACAACCACTTACAACTTATAAGTTAACAACCCATGCTTATAACCTAAACTTGTTCAGTTGATTAACCTTGCCTAACAACTTCTACAGTACCAACAACCTTCATTTCCTACTATACAACCACTTGCAACTTATAAGTTAACAACCCATGTTTATAACCTAAACCAAAACAAACAAAACAAGTTTTCGACCTACTAACCAAGAATAACCTACATTAAACCCATCAATCAAAATATAGGTCAGTGGGCGTGGTCTTCGGTGCGATATTTTTTCCCATCCCCAAGTACAGGATTACCTACTGACTGTATCTTGCATACTTGCACAATCAAGATGATCACGTGTGCATCGATGGCAAAACATTAATGAATACCAAGCTACTCATTCAGGCAGAAGGTTTACCATCTAACTTCAATGAGTTATTAAATCTCTTTTTAAAGTTCCACGAAACATTAAATACATCGAAGAAAGAGGTTATGTCTGATTTAGATTCCTACCGTAGTCATGTTTCCAATAAAAGAATGGAGTACATACAAAGGACTAGAGAGACACACAGCAAATTTTTTCGATCCCTATCCTAATTTAATAAAAATAAGAGAGACTTCTTCCACAAAAAATTTTTCAAATAAAATTTCTTTATAGAATCCTTCGATAATGAATCTTAAAATTTACTATCAAAATGTCAGAGGGCTTCGTACAAAAACAAAAAATGTCCTATTGAATTCTGCTATTATGGATTATGACGTCTACCTCTTGACAGAAACATGGTTAACCTCTATATATAAAAAATTTGGAAATTTTTAATTCGTCTTATTTTGTTTTCCGAAAAGACAGATACAATTCTAGTGAGTTAGATCAACAATTTATATCTTTAAAAGGCGGTGGAGTTTTGATTGCAGTTAAATTGAAATTTAATGTATCTGAAATTAATATATCCGTAAATGAATCCTTAGAGATAATTGGAGTTAAAATTCAACTTATCAATAAAAATTTGTTTTTTATTAATTGCTATATTTCTCCAAATTCACCAGTTGAAAAATACGAAACCTTTTGTTCCATACTAGAAAATTTGTCAACAAATCTACCTCTAAACTCAGAAATCTTCGTTTGTGGAGGTTTCAATCTTCCAAATCTAGTGTGGAAACAGCATACTGATGATATATACCTTCTGCCTATTAATGTTAATAATGATACGGAGGCTCATTTAGTAGACACTTTAAATTCTTGTAATATTCAACAAATTTCAACTATTACAAATCAACAACATAAGCAACTAGACCTTGTATTTTCTTCGGATTGGTACAACTCGTTGATAATTTCATCTACAATTCCATTAGTTAATATAATCCTTTATCATCCAACTATTTCTTTTACATATTGCTTTAATTCGCCCCAAATAAATGACACATATAATTCTAAAACATT
This sequence comes from Poecilobothrus nobilitatus, assembly GCA_947095535.1. NCBI lineage: Eukaryota > Metazoa > Arthropoda > Insecta > Diptera > Dolichopodidae > Poecilobothrus > Poecilobothrus nobilitatus. The sequence continues at coordinate 201,601,723 of OX352772.1, forward strand.
TAAATTAAATTTTAACAAGGCGGACTTTAACTGTTTAAACACATATTTGAATTGTTTTAACTTTTCTTTAATTTTTGAAAATAAAAATATGGATTCGATGCTAGAAATATTTTATAATATTATGTATTCTGGCTTTGATATGTTTGTTCCGCGTATTCATAATAAACGCGTAAACAATATTCCGCCCTGGTTTTCCCTTAATCTGAAAAATTTGAAAAATCGAAAGAACAAAGCTTGCCGTAGCTATTAAAAATCAGGACAAAATAAAAACTGTATTAACTTTGTTAATTTATTTAACCATTTTAAAGCCGAAGTGGAAAACAGTTATAAATTATATGTTGATCGTACTTCTACAAATTTAAAACGTAATCCTAAATTATTTTGGGATTTTATTGCTTCAAAAAGGAAATGCGATGAATTTCCTATTTACATGAATTTTAATAATATCACAAGTAATAATTCCACTAAAATATCTGGGTTTTTTTATAAGTATTTTTCTAGCACATTTTCCAACTCTGACTCCATCGTTGATACAAACTACTTCCAATATCTTAATAATAATCTTAAAATTTCTTTTAACTTTATTAATCTTGATCGAAATTTAGTAAAAACGTACCTGGAAAACATTGGTAATAATTCCTTACCTGGACCAGATTTAGTTCCAGAGATAATCTTAAAAAATTGTGCTAAATCTCTGGCATTACCTTTGTCGATACTTTTTAGAACTTTCCTACTAACAGGCATATTTCCCGATTTATGGAAGGAAGCTTATATTAGACCAATACATAAAAAAGGTGGTAAAAATGATGTTACTGATTATCGTCCTATAGCCAAACTATCGTATTCCAAAAATGTTTGAGAAAATAATTTTTGACAATATATATTTGAATGGCGCTAAAATTTTAGTACCTAATCAACATGGCTTTGTCAAAAAAGGTCAACCGTAACTAACCTCATTGAAACAACTTCTATATTAATTAATAATATGGAATCAAGAGATGAAACCGATGTCATGTATAGTGACATGAGTAAAGCTTTTGATTTGCTGCCGCATGATATTATTTTGTTTAAACTTAAAAAATTAGGTTTCCCGACTATTCTTCTTAAATGGATTAAATCTTATCTTATTGAAAGACATTACAAGGTTCTATTTAGAGATATCGTTTCCTCTTCTTTTGTAGCAAACTCTGGCGTTCCACAAGGAAGTCATCTAGGTCCGTTATTTTTTATACTTTCAATTAATGATGTTGTTTCAAAAATTTAATATAGTTATGTTCTTATCTACGCTGACGACATAAAAATTTTCAAGAAAATCACTTGTGTTCAAGATAACATTCATCTTCAATGTGATTTAGATAATTTTGCTGACTGGTGTACTAAAAATTTTCTTAAACTAAATATAAATAAATGTGCAGTCGTATCATTTTCTCGCCTGTTTACTCCCATCCTCCATGATTATTACCTTAATAATCAAATCATTCTAAAAGTAGAATTCATCAAAGATCTAGGTGTATATTTCGATAATAAACTTAATTTCAGACTTCACTATAATTATATTATCAACAAAGCAAATTCAATGCTAGGCTTCATTAAAAGATGGTCAAAAGAATTTACTGATCCATACGTTACCAAATCTCTTTATATCAGCCTAGTTCGACCAAATTTGGAATATGCCAGCCAAGCATGGTCACCATATTTTAATATACATATTAATAGGATTGAATCAGTTCAAAAAAACTTCTTAAGGTTTGCTCTCAATCATTTAAACTGGGATGATGCTAATAACTTACCTCCGTATGAGCACAGATTAAATCTGATAAACTTAATTTCGCTCGTAAAAAGACGTGATTTACCTGATGTTATTTTCCTTACGGATATTTTAAATAAAACTACGGATTCGACGTTCATTCGGAGTAAAATTTTACTAAACAGTAACACTTGAACGCGATCTTCGGATATGTTCATAATACCTTTTTATAGAACCATGTATGGGAAATTCGAACCAATCAACTGATTGCTAATTAAGGGAAATTTTTTTTTTTTCCTAAGGGAGGTGGGAATCTTCCAAAGACACTAAGAATTTCCCTCTTGGTAGAGTCAGATTCTTACTGACTAAACCCACCTCCCTCTTTTAGCCAATATAATGGGATGAAAACCTTTACTTGTGAACGCAGTATATTGGCTAGGGAGTAGGGATAGGAAAGGATAGGAAATGGATACGGAAACATTGAAACAAAAATCAGATTAATGCATCAAACACTAAACAAAAACTCAAATCGCTCATATCAAACTTATAAATTCATAAATTCATAGTTACAAAATAAATTGTAAATTCATAGTTACTGATGCAATTTTATGAACTTACTCTAACTAATACAGTATTTATAATTTAAAATAACAAGAATTAATTTAAGTTAATTTAAGTAAAATTTTGCAACATTGCATTAATTTATTATATTATATTGAATTAATTGTATTATTAAAAAAAAAAAAGAACTTGTATAAGCTTGTATTTGAATATTTGAATTTTAATGTAAATTTAATTTTGTAAATTTGTAATTTCTATTGTACCTTATTTGAATTAAATAAGAAATTAATAAATAAATAAATAAATAAATGATTCACATCCACATGTAATTTAAGTTTCTCGTTATATTTAGTGCAATTTATACATTTAATGATGTCCTCATTTTTACAATCACTAGTCTTATGGAATTGGTGGCACTTTAAACATGTTTCCTTATTCCTACATTCCACTGATTTGTGGTTAAAACCTTTGCATTTGAAACATTTTAGAACATTTATAGCGTCGAACACTTTACACCTTTCCTATCCTATGCAGACTCGTTCGTTTTCCAAAATTTTAGGAAAACTTTCCTTATCCACTTCACTTATAGCATTAAACTTTTTCTTGTTAAATTTTTTTACAGTGTATACTTTTACTACCTTCATTTCAACCATTTCAATAACGGGGTTTTTTTTTAATTTTTCCACAATTTCACTTTCACTGAGTTTCTCACTCATATGGACTTCTTCAATTTGCGGTTTTATTGCTATTGGTATTTTGATGTCGTAACTTTCATTTAATTTTTTTTCTAATTCTTTTTTAATTTTTTCCCGTTCTTCAATTGTTCCAATTTCAATCAAAACTGCTCCATTTGTTCAATTTTCAATATTTTTGGATCTACCTTCTTATTTATCCTGATTTATCCTGACTTGCTAATTCACTTTTTTGTTTAATTTTTGGTTTAATAATCAAAGGTAGTTCTTTTTTCATTTTCGGTAGATTCGTTTTGCTTACACTTGCATTTTTTTTTAAATATCAGAGAATAACCTACCTACATTTGCAATATTTTCATTTAATTTGATATGTTTTAATTCATTCATTAGTTCATTACTCTTTTGCGATGAGTTTTTTATGAGTTCATTACTCAAAGATTTTTAAAACGCGAACCGATGGTGATATATTTTAGTCATCCATTTACAATGATGGTTGCGGGACCATCTGGATGTGGGAAAACAACATTTGTATTTTTTTTTTTTCCTAAGGGAGGTGGGAATCTTCCAAAGACACCAAGAATTTTTCCTTGGTAGTGTCATATTTTTACTGACTAAACCCACTTCCCCCTTTAGCCAATATAATGGGATGAAACCTTTACCTGCGAACTGAGTGTATTGGCTAGGGAGTAGGGATAAGAAAGGATAGGAAATGGATACGGAAACATTTAATTGGGAATGGGACTGTAGAGAAACAATGAATCCGCCTATTATTATTATTACTTTGCTAACAGTGACCAAAGCCATCACAACAGTTACAACATGTAGTAGTAGTGTATAGTACTACATGAGGTAATTATTGAAGGCAACCTCCACTGTCACTGTAGCGATTACTATTATTGGTATTAGTATTCTTATTAATATTATTATTATTTTACTACAGAGTCAGCGTATCAGTGGATTACAACGTGCAGTAGTATATAACACCTTACTTGCATGGTATAACCAAAGATAGCTCCACTTGATAAAAATATTACAAGATTGATACATCCCAAAATTGAAAATATAAAATGGTGTAACCCAGAAATTTCTTCTGTTCCAAGAAATATGGATTTCCCTGATATAGATTTCCGGAATAGCTTAATGAAAATGAAAATAAACCTACGTTAATTGTTTTAGATGATTTAATTTTAGATTCAGCAAACAATCAAGTATGTGAACTTTTTATTAAAGGTTTGCAGCACCGTAATTTGTTTATTATATTATTAACGCAAAACATTTTTCATCACGGGAAATTCTCACGAGATATTTCATTAAATTGTAAATATTTGGTACTTTTTAAAAACCTTCGAGACAAATCACAGATTTTTCCTCTAGATAGACAACTATATCCGGAAAATATAAAAGGCTTTCTGGGGGTATATAATGAATCAACATCAAGCCCACATGGTTATATTGTATAAGATTTAACACAAAACATTAACGATTTGTTTCGAATTAAACCAACATATTCTTAGAGGAATATTGCGTTTATTTTTGTGCTACCAAAGATTTAAACAATTGCTTAAAATATGAAACGCTTGAAGAAAAACCGACACATGTTACATATACTAGGAAAATGCAGCAAAAAGAATTTTCGTAATAATATTCTAAAAATTGTGATGATGATATAATAAAAACTATTGCTGAAATTGCAATTAATTTATTAAACGGAAACAATAAAATATCACCATCGCAAAAAACAAAACTAAAAAAACATAAAAAACAATTGAGACTCTTAGCGTGTCCAAAAAAGGTATAAAAGCTAAACGAAAAATGTTAATTCAACATGGAGGATTTTTACCTACATTAATTGGTACTATATTATCTGGTGTAATAGGAAAACTTCTCAGTAAGACATAATGCAGCGAATGATTGTTATGTCACCAGAAATATTTTCAAAATTTAGTAAATTATTTCAAGATGATAAAAACTTGGATTTATTGGATCAAAAAATGAAAAAAGTTTTATATGATAAAAATTAAAACCATTGCAAATATGGTACTCTTTTCTAAACGAAATGCATATACAGAAACTGAATTACCTAAATACAAATCAACATCAGCACAGACCAATTTTGTACCATTAGTAACTGATGATGTGTTTGAATACGATCCTAAAAAGGAACATTCCAATATGGATATCGATTTAACACATTACGATTTGGATGATGAAAATTCATTTAAAAAATTAGCTCAAACAGAAATGTTGAAAGATGAAAAATTAGTCGAAAGACCATCTCTAAGCTCTGATTAGCGAATGTTTGAAACACCAAGGGCTGATGTAATTACCGTAGCTATACCATCTCCTGAAAAGAAGAAGACACTTAGATCGGCCGGTAGTGCAATTTCCTCCACTATACTATCACAGTTTCCTGAAACAAAAAAACGAAAACTAAAATCAGTACTTAGAAGTTCAAAACTAAGAAGTTCATCAACACCGGATTGGACAACATATAAATAGTACAACATTTTATGTTTTTCAATAAGTTAATAAAGATGGATAGTCAAGAGTTGCTCTCACACTCTAATCTTCCCTCTTCATTTTATTTTCAATAAGTCACTTTCAATTGGAATTTTCCCACAAAAGTGGAAATCCTCCCACTTAACCCTTATTTTTAAAAAAGGGGATAGAGCATCGGTGGAAAATTATCGAGGTATAGCAATCCTTTCGACTATACCTAAATTATTTGAAAAAATTGTCGTTGATAGAATTACTCCTATCATAAATGCAAAGCTAAATGAACAACAACATGGTTTCAGAAAAGGTCGTTCAACTACTACGAACCTGATGGTTTATTCATCTGAAAACCTGAATCAAATGGAGAAAGGGTACCAAGTTGATGCAATTTACACTGATTTTAGCAAAGCTTTCGATCGTGTAGATCACTTCACTTTGCTAAACAAACTATCAACTTTTGGCATTTCGGGTTCATTTCTTGAGTGGCTTAATTCTTATCTTATAGAAAGAACTCAAAATGTTAAATTTCGTGGTGTATTATCCAACACCATCGGGGTCACTTCCGGTGTACCGCAAGGCAGCCATTTAGGCCCGTTTCTGTTTAATGTTTTTATTTCAGATCTTTCGGAATATCTAAGCAATATACCTCACATTTCGTTTGCTGATGACCTAAAAATATATCAAATGGTTAAAGATAATTCTGATGCAGCTAAACTTCAATCAAGCTTATCAGTGGTACAAGCTTGGTGCACGTCAAATAAATTAGAACTCAACATACAGAAATGTAAGGTTATAAGCTTTACACGTAAACGGTCTTCTTTAATATATGACTACAAAATAGATAATGTAACTCTTGAAAGGGTTTTTAGCATTACTGATTTAGGAATTCTTCTCGATAATAAACATAATTATAATCTTCACTAATCTTCTTGATCTAATAGTTTCAAAGGCTAATAAAATGTTAGGTTTCATTAAGAGAAGAGCTAAAGAATTTAGCGACTTAGCTGTGACTAAATCTCTTTATTGTTCCCTAGTTCGATCTATCTTAGAATACGGTAACATTGTTTGGGATCCAGCCTTTGCAGTTCATTCCAATAGAATCAAAATTAGTCATCTCTATTCTACATCTATCTCCAGAAATACTTTCAAACACATTGTACAACTACATTTTTTCAATTTAATGACCTTAGACAATTAATTTTTACTTAAGCAAAAAAAAAAATTTTTTTTTTTTTTTATAATTATGATATAAATTTAAACATAGCACATTTATTGTATTGCATTATAATACAACTCATGTTTTTTATTTAGATCATTTTTGTTGTACATTTTATGGATAGTAATTTAATGCTTTTAGGTATTGTTAATAAAAAAAAAATTCATTTTTTTTCTTTTTTATTCAATTTTACTTCTACGTAATAATAAGATATTATTATTTACATTTTTTTACATAAAATGTTAAATTAATTGTCATTATATGTATGTACATATCTGTACAAATATCATATTTCAATTTTTTTGTTAAAATAAAGTTGTTATTGTAGTTTAACTAAAAATTAATGATAACAATAATAATAATAATAAATTAACTTTTTTTATGATTTAAGTTATTATAAATTTAGTTTTAAGTCATTGTTTTGTTTAATTTTAATTATAAGCATTAATTTAAGAATTTTTTTTGTAACGACCTTGTTTTGGTTTTGTTTAATAAAATAAAAAATAAAAAAGATGACTTTTATGTAACATTGTTTAGTAATGATAATTTAACACTGATTCCATACAACACTTTAGCTTCATTCGAAAATAAATTACCTATTCACTTTGATTTAAGAAATGGAAATTGGAAAGTTGGTCTTTCAATAAATATATCAAACAGAAGAATTTAAAAAAGCTTTTATCAATATTGGACAGTATAATGTTTATGTAAGAAACATTGAAAAACCTCTCGAAAAAATTAAAGTAACCAAATCTATAGGCTACACATATTATTCATATGACGATTCGGAATTACATTTGGATGATTGGAAATTTAATTTTTTGCCAACGCTTATTAAAAATATAATTCCTAATCCCAGGTTTACTCGAAATAAAGTTTTCAAAGAATATTTTAATGAAGTTTTCGCATATATATCTACTCCTAAAAATTATGATGATGTAATATTTAAGAAAGTGTCACAATCTAACCGAGGGGATTTAATTCGAATATCGCAGACTTTTGACGAAAATAGTTTGTATATAAAAGTTAATCAAAGTTATAATGTAAAAACATTACTAACTGAATTATTTCAACAGAAAAAAAAAAAAAACAATTTCAAAACAAAATTACCTGAACTATTCAAATTAGCTGTTGCTAATAATAAAGATGAATTGAATGGAATGGTGATGATTTATTCAGATATAGTTCAATCATCTGTGTTTGGAAGTAGCAAAGTGCGGGCGTTGAGAGCTATCATCATAGAAAATTGTAGAATACCTACAAATATTGAATTTGAAAATGTCCACTACATACCTATAGAAAAAAATTATTTGAAACGACAGCGATTAAAATTTGCAACCAATACGGTTATGGAATAAATTTTGTTTCCAGTTACTATTCAACAAAAATTGTAGTACATTTTAAAAAGTATTGATTGCCCAAAAACAATATAAATACTACTACTCAAATATGATATCCTATCAAACATGGAAAGAGATTAAGTGAGATATTATTCCTCTCAAGTAGGAGGAGGAATCAACGATATTGGGCCTTTGTTACAATTTTATCCAGCTATACAAAAAGGTCGTGGTTTTGGAAATATTTGCGGAAGTTTAATTCGTTACTTCAAGCCAATTTTTACATCAAGTTGGGACTTAATTAAAAAAGAGGCTGTAAATACAAGTAAAAATATTTTTAATGATATAGCATCTGGTGCAAACATAAAAGAAGCTGTAATTGATCAAAGCAAAGGCGGTATAAAAAATTTAAGGAAACCAGTAGTTAACCAGGTGCATTCGATGTATGGTGGAAGACGAAGAGCTATAAAAAGACAAGCAGTTTCTAAAAAGACACATTTGAAGTCGAAACGACGAAAAAAGCAAAGTAAAACCTCCGATATATTCAATTAAAAATGGAGTCTATGAAATCTGAACTTGATCTTTTTACATCATTCATCTAGTAGGCATACAATCCTTTGGCTTCTTTAGATGCATCGCCGTCAACCATTGAATTTGTTTCGCTTGGGAATGGAGATACATATCGAGATTTATCCAGTACCTATATAAAGTTTAAAGTTCAAATATTAAAAAAAGATGGATCACTTTGGAGTGCAACCGATAAAATAGGAACCGGAACTGAAGCAAGGGCAGCTCCACATCCCAGTGTTGTAAATAATTTATTACACTCTTTAATTTTATTTATTATATTATAAATTTTATTTTATTTTATTATAAATACCAAGCAAGGTATGTACATATTATATGAATACAATTTTTTTTTTTTTTAACAATGATATAATACACAAAAAAAAGAAAACAAAAACATGAAATATGATTGCAGGGCGCTTAACTTAACTTAAAAAAAATTTTTAAAATTAAACTATTACTTTTTTCTTTTTTAACATTGACATTAAATACAAAACAGTACTTAAATTCGTAACAAAACTTTAATTTTTACACTATGACATAATACTTTAATAACTTTAATACAAAAATTGATGACTTAAACAAAATGCACTTTAAAAATTTAAATTTATAATTATGAGTTGACTTAAAAAAAAAAAGTTGTGTAAGGTCATTGAAGGGAAAATTGTTGGTGTAATTTAGATTTTCTTTTTGAAATTAATGAAGAAAAAAGATGACTGTGCTTATTGAAGATAGTGCAACATCTGTTAATTGGTTCATTTCTTCCGTATTCTGTTTTATGAGTTTGTTCAACTAAGAATTTCGTATCTTGTTTGCCTTACTCCATCATTTACGATAAAATTGTTTTTCAAATATTCAATGTAAATATTGTCATAAAGAACATCGTAGGTGAAGCAAGATGAAGAAATTTTCGTTCGAGATGACAAAGTTAGCATGTTTAAAGATTTAAGTCTTATATTGTAACTCGGAGGATTAGCATAGTCGGAAGGATTAAACTGAATTCTTAAAGCAAATAAGAGAAATTGTTTTTGAACTGATTCAATTCTATCAGAATTTATTTGAAAAATTGGATCCCAAATAATGTTACCATATTCTAAAATAGATCGTATTAGGGAACAGTAGAGAGCTTTTATCACTGCTATATTGTTAAATTCTTTCGCTCTTCTTTTAATAAATCCCAATATTTTATTTGCTTTAGAGATCATGAAGTCATAGTGTAAGTTAAAACTAAGTTTATTGTCGAGGATAATACCAAGATCAGTAATAATGTATACCCGTTCAAGGGTTAGGTTTTGAATTGTATAGTAGTTAAGGATAGAAAATCGTTTACGAGTGAAACTTATGGATTTACATTTCTGTACATTTAATTCCAAATTGTTCAATGAGAACCATTTTTGTAAATTATTGAGTTTTGACTGCGGTAACGTTATATCAGAACTATTTTTAATGACTTGATATACTTTTAAGTCGTCTGCAAACGCAATGTGCAGAATATCACCTAATTTGTCAGATAAGTCAGAAATAAATATATTAAACAAGAGTGGACCTAAATGACTACCTTGCGGTACTCCTGAAGTGACATCGATAGTTTTCGATAATATACCTTGCAATTTAACATTTTGAGTTCTTCCAGTAAGATAAGAATGGAGTCATTAAAGAAAAGAACCAAATATACCAAACGTGGCAAATTTTTTTAACAAAATGATGCAATCAATACGATCAAAAGCTTTGCTGAAATCTGTGTAAATTGCATCAACTTGGTACCCTTTTTCCATTTGATTCAAAATTTCAGATGTGTATATCATAAGATTCGTAGTAGTAGAACGGCCTTTTCTAAAACCATGCTGTTCTTCATTAAGTTTTGTATCGATAATTGGCATACTTTTACCGACAAGAATTTTTTCGAACATTTTAGGTATAGTCGATAAAATAGCCACGATAATTTTCCACATATGCTTTATCACCCTTTTTATGAATAGGAGTCAAAAAGGAGGATTTCCATACATCTGGAAAAATCCCTGTCGATAATGACCAATTAAAAATAGTATGCAGCGGGTGAACAAGATATTGAGCACAAAAAAATTTTTTGGAATCTGTAATTAATCTATTACCGATATTAGTAACATAATTGTCATATGCTGAATTTGCTTTAAGCTTAAAATTTAAGGAGGCAATATCTTTGTAAGTATTCAGCAAATTAATGTTAGGATTATCTGTATGTTTTATTCTTTTGAAGAGTTTATTGCGTTGGCTACGCAATGTCCTGAGATCTCTATTTAATAGTGGTTCAGTGGTTTTATGTTTTTTTCGTATTTTTGGCACAAATGAATTAATTATTTCAAAAATTTTTAAATAGAAGATAGAGATAGATGAGTTAATATCCTGTTGTGATAACAGGTCGGGCCAATTAAGAACTGACAAAGCATAATTTATACTTTGGTAGTCAGCGTTTTGAAAATCATATACAATTGTATTATTGTATGATTTGGAAAAGTTTGGGCTAGTAGTTGTAAACTCGAAGATGATTGCGTTATGATGAGTGGTGTTAGTAAAAAGATTTTCTGCATCATCAGCGAGTTGTACCACTACTCTATCATATGCATTCGAAAATGCAAGATCCAACCATTTGTTGTTGTTATTAGGAAAACTGATAATCTGTTCCAAATCGTTAACATAAAAAGCACTAATTAGATGGAAATCTATTTCGTCAAGAAAATTGATTGATAGCAACAGATTATCTGATTCGTCATTTACCAAAATATTGTAGGGCGATTAAAATCACCAAACACAAAAATATAATCCTCTTCATTCATTTTAGCGATAATACTGTCATATACATCGTAAAAATGCAAATATGAAGAGTTGTCAGAATTAGGAGGAAAGTAAACTATACCAAGGAACAAGTAATTTCTACCAAGGTCTATTTTTATAAATTGGTGTTCAAATTTGACTCGTTCTAGTAACTAGAGGTATACTAGACAAGTTAATTTTACTGCAATTAGCACACCGCCTCCTCTTGAACAGTTATTAAAAAGATAATCACGGTCGCGTCTGTAAACAGACCAATTACTATTCAGCATTTCTTCGTTTTTAAAAGAGTTATTTAACCATGTTTCAGTGATAGCTAGTACACTAAAATTACATGATTTTGCATTAATATATAATTGTTTAAGTTTACTTCTCATACCACTGCAGTTGTGGTACAAAATTTTAAGATTATTGATATTAAGTTTGTTAATGTGATTAGCTACTGCAATAATGTTTATATTATTGTTAATGGAAGAAATTGGACATTTACTTGGAGTTGGGCCGAAAAAACTTGTTATAATTTTCTCGCGACTGATATAAGTGGTTGTAATAATTACTATTGCAATAGCTACGATAAATACGAAGGTCGTCATCGATCTCTTTCAACGTTAATGCTATACTTTTATGGTATCTAATATAGAGATTTAGTAAGTCTTTATAATTAGATAGCAAACCCGTATTATGTATTAGAGCTTGTAAATTAGTTCTTGTTGTTGGAGTCATTATGCAAATATGCAAGATATAGTCTTACATAGTTGAGAATTCTCTCATCTCTAAATCTGGAAAATGCATACGTGCTATCTTCGCTTAGTGATTGTTGAGTCATTTGTACAATTGGAGGTATTAACGGATTAAGCGATAACATATTTCCATTATGGTTCTATTATTATTATTACTATTATTATTATTAATATTATTATTATTATTATTATTATTATTATTATTATTATTATTATTATTATTATTATTATTATTATTATTATTATTATTATTATTATTATTATTATTATTATTATTATTATTATTATTATTATTATTATTATTATTATTATTATTATTATTATTATTATTATTATTATTATTTTTACTATTATTATTATTATTATTATTATTATTATTATTATTATTATTATTATTATTATTATTATTATTATTATTATTATTATTATTATTATTATTATTATTATTATTATTATTATTATTATTATTATTATTATTATTATTATTATTATTATTATTATTATTATTATTATTATTATTATTATTATTATTATTATTATTATTATTATTATTATTATTATTATTATTATTATTATTATTATTATTATTATTATTATTATTATTATTATTATTATTATTATTATTATTATTATTATTATTATTATTATTATTATTATTATTATTATTATTATTATTATTATTATTATTATTATTATTATTATTATTATTAATATTATTATTATTATTATTTTTATTATTATTATTGTTATTATTACTATTATTTAACAAGCTTGTTCCCGGTTTGAACGTTTCCCCTTGTACAAAATCCCCATATCTTTTTCTAACTGATATTTGTGTATCTGAGATAATATCAGTATTAGTTGGATGAGTACTGAAATGAACTGTTTTTATACCCGTACGATAGGATCGGGTATAATAAAATTACTCCTCCGTTTGTAACACCTCGAAATAAGCGAGCTAGATATACCTTCAAAGGTATGAATCGGATCAGAAAAAAATTCTAAGACTTTTGAGCCATGTCCGTACGTCCGTCAGCACGCTAACTCAAAAACTAAGAAAGCTAGAATCTTGAAATTTACACAAAATATTCTGGGAGTAATTTGTAGGTTCCTTATTTTTTCTGGTTGAGTTTGGACCAAGCCTTAGGGTAGCTCTCGAACACCTAACTTTTAGATCCCCACATTTTTTTTGCAATAGAGCTATGAAATTTTAAATACTGATAGATCTCACAAAAATATTAATTTTATTTTAAATAACTTTTTTTTGTAGCCCCACCCGTTACGGAGCTACAGCTTCCCAAAGGTTCAAAAAAGCTCTATATTTAAATTGTTATAGCACAAGTTGTATAAGGTATATCTTCATTTTGAAAACGCCAAACGATTACTACTTTTATTAGCTTTAAAAGTATATATACAATAAATATATATTTGTGGCATACGGTGTCTTAATTTACCGTTATGCGAAACTAAAATTTTGCAAAATCCTTTAACCCTTCTATCTTCTAAACGGTTTAATTTAGAAACTTGAAATTTTGACAGAAGTTAGATCTTTGAAAATATGAGTCATTTCAGAAATTTTTTTTGTATCACCCCCCGTTTAGGAGCTGTAAGGGGTCAAAAACTGAAAATTTCTAATTTTTAAACATCTGTAACTTGAACACCTGTTAAAATTTTTTGAAGTAATACACAAAAATTAAAGCTTCAATATTATACTCTTATTTCTGTTAACAACTTTATTTAATAATATATGGTTACTTTATAATTGACGAAAGAGTTACTTGATTTTTTCAAATTTTCTAACAAATTTCTTTAACGAATTTTTTGCATTTTGTTTTATTCGATAATTTGAAATTGTTGTGGATACAATGCGTAGTACAAAAAAATTTAAATAAATAAACAACATAACGGTTGCTTGAAAAATTTTTATTTATATGATATTGATATATATACATACTTATATAATATCATGTTTATTTACAATATATCGTATATGTCACTAGTGAATGAATGATAAGAGTATAGATGTATATTATATAGCGCCGTATTTACGTATATGTATTTTATTGTACTTATAAGAAATTATTCTGTCAATGGAATATTTAAATATAATATAATATAATATTTAAAATTATATTTGTTATTTTGTACTAAGTAAATTTAATATACATTTACCGCTTAGTATTAAATGGTACTATAGAATAATTGAAAAAGTTTTGGATTGACAATCGTTATGTGGAAGGTTAGAATCTGCTTTTGAAGAATGTACATATAAACATATAGTTTGAATATATGTACAACCCATAGTACTAGAAATTATAAAATTCACCCAAATTATTTTAAAATACTAAAATATTAAAAACATAATATTGTAAGCAGAGTGGCAGAGTGTAAGCTGTAAATATACTAACGGTTCGTACGGGTATCTAAGAGTTGACAAAGGCAACTGTATTCTTCCTCGTTTTTTTTTAGATTTGAAAGAAGTTGCACATGGATTGAGAAGAAATGATTTAGTACGAGTCGATAGATTAGTGTTATTGGAGTGATTCATTAATTTTTTATTATCTGTTATGTCTGAAATGTTGTGTAGTGCAGAGTCAGTATTATTATTTTTAGAATTATTATTAATATCTTTAAAAATCTGAACTATAATATCTTTTTTCCAAAACTTGTGAGCTAGTATATCATTGACTTTGGATTTTGGTACAGTAACTTTAAAAGATTTGTATTTTGGTTTGTATTTTAAATTCTTAGGAGTAATATCAACCATGTTAATATTAGTACAATTAAATTTATGTTTTAATTTATTATTGAGACTACTTACTGTTGAAGAAGCTGGAAGTTTGGAGAAGTATAGAGCATCGTTCACAGCATGTTTGATTTCTGTCGCCCTGGACAAAGTGGGCAATTCATCAGAAGTCACCTCATTTGTTGAGTCATTTTGTAATGAGTTGTCATTCACAGCATATGATGATGAAGACGGTGAAGTCGTCCTATGATTGGAGGTCTCCGCATTAGCTAATTAATTTTGTAATGAAATGTTATTAACAGTAATTACGAAGCTCGGCAAGGAATTCACAACTGGCACAGCAGCAGCACTCGCAGCATGTAAGTCAGGTGAAGTTATCAAAGGAAACATAAAATATCAACACCGCTGTCGCTGTTTTGATCAATCAACACGCTGTATACATTGTTAAAAAAAAGTTCCTATACATTGTTAAAAAAAAAAAAAATTTAATTTATAAAGGAAAAAAAAATTTAATTTATAAAGGATTTTTTATTGTTAACCCGAGTAAAAGTAGAAAAAAGTAGAAAGTAGAAAGTCAATTTTTTTTTCTATTGAAATCATAACACAAAAACAAAAAATAAACAAAAAAATGCCAAAGCATAACAATAAAAAAAAAAAAAAGTAAAAATTCCAAGTAATTCTTTTATTGAAGAAGTTGAAGAAGAAGACAAAGTCGTTGAAGTAGGTGATGAAGACGATATTAACAACCAAATTGATAAGTCATCTGGAAAATTTTGCATTGAGAGTTCTGGTAATGCTGCAGATCTACTTTCAACTTTCGATTTAAAAAACTGCACTTTGAAAAAAATGGCAATATAGGTATTATATAATTTTATTGTAATAATTAGTTTTTACCACGATAATAATAAAATTTATATGTTTAATCTGGTTTTATTTTCATAATAATTATAGTTCCAGAATTTTTGTCTATTTTCAGAAGAATTTTAGTATTTTTATTTCAAATTTTATATTACATAGAGAAAAAGATCATTTTTTCATTTCATAGTTATTTTTGCACTTTTAAACCTAAGTTTCATGAAAGATAGACATTTTTTTTTAAAAACTTTTAACTGAATAACTTACGCTTTTTTAAATTTCAAATTAAAACATAATTGATTAGTTTGTAAACTTTATTTAAAATATGACTGATCTCAACGTGCAGGTTTTCATTTTTTCAAAAATAATTTTGTCTTTAAAACAAATTTTAAAAACTTTTCATAGTTCCACCCTAAACTAAAATATTTAGCACTTTTAATGTAACTATAAAGCTTCTCAAAGATAATAAGTTTTTTTTAAATAATAATACATAATCTCGTAATCAAACCAAAAATTTTGTATAGTAAATAACATAACATTTAAATTTTTTTTTTTATTTTTACACATGTTTTAATAGTTATGCATTTAGGTCATTAGGTCATAGGTTAAATAATTAATTAAAATAAATTTAAAAACATGTTTTTATTATTTTTAAATTAGCTTTCAAACTCTACATTATTTCAAACATCATTTCTTAAAAACATATAGTTTTTGTTTAGGAAAAAAAAAATAATCAAGCCAATTTTTCTAATTAGTAATTCTATCCTATTCTATATTTAAATCAATTTTAATTTTTTTATACTAGCTTTTTAATCAACTTTAAGATTAAGTTCATTAAATAAAACAAACTTTATAAAAGCTCTTTAACATTTTTATATTAGCTTATAAACTCTACATTGTTTTAAACATTATTCGTTACAGAAATCTTAAACAGTGTCTGAAAAAATGGTTTAATCTTAAGAAAGATACATAGAGTATTGCAATTTACACAAAGTAATTGGTTACAAAAGTATATTGACTTAAACAACTTTTATAAAACATACGCAAAAAATGCATTCACATTTTTGATCTGAGTCTGATAAGAAACTGAATTTAAAATACAATTGAGAGATAATATAAGAGGGATAAACATATTTTTAGTACAGTAATTTTGAATTAGGGAAGTAGAGGAGTTCTTAAATATTTATTCCTCCGTCTTAACATCTAGATCATAAGAAACTAATATTACATCTACATAAACACATTAAAAATTATTCTGCAGTAAATATGTACACTTCAATTTGTGGTACTCATTTTGCCCTTTGTCCATGGGCATATGATAATTCTACTTCTGAACCAGACACATGTGAATGTCATACAATAGAAAATTATAGAATCACTTTGGAAAATTTAATTAAATGGTACAAGGATAATGTCGAGGTTATAAGTTGGGTATATGAAATATGCCATTATATTCTCTAGCCACCGAAAAAATCTAGAAAATCTGGACCCTTATAAAAATAAAAATTTATGTTATAGATTTAAGTACTAATATTTAATAGAAAAAAATATTTATCCTTAGTGCAACCATATCTGCAGCTTCATTTTCACTTACTAATCGAGTTTATAAATCATAAACTTGTTCTTCTTGTAATAGTTTATTACCAATACTATCTCTTAAATTTTTATTTTCTTTTTGTAATTTTGAATTTTCTCTAAATCTTGAATACTTGCTTATCGTCGTTCCAGTAACTAAAAACATGAAGTTTGTATAAATTATTTATAATATATGTGCCTTGGACAAAGTTTTCCAATCGATAAATACGATACGATAAATTTTCTCTGTAATTCTTTACTTTGAAATTTGCTTGTTTACTATTCTTGTCTATTTTCTTCAAATTTAGAATTTAATTTATCAAATTCATTAGACTTTTCTTCCACAGTGGAAGTTCCTGTCCATTCAATTGAACTCGAATAATTTAAACTAACTAATTTAAAACTTAATAATTTAAAAACTAAAAATATGTGTAAAATGCTAACATTTAATTTTTCAATTTTTCCTTTATATTCAATATTCGTTAATTTTATTTGCAGAACGATAATATAACCAATATCTATGAGAGAAACTGTACTGCGATTTTATGATAATTTTAATGAAATTTTATGATTTAAAAACAGCTGGCATCCAACTTACATCAAATGAACGGCAATCATTTTTGTTCAATTAATAATACATCTTGGATAGAAATAGAATAATTTGGGAAAAATTTCGGTTCGCACTTTTTTTCACCAATAGTTGAGTTTAAAAAGGCTTAAGCAGGCATCATTTGATTTTTCGAGCTGGATTTCTAGGAATTCCGCAAAACAAAAACAAAAAAATTAAAATAAAAATCCCGATTTGCACGTTCTCGAATTTTGAAAAACACGCATTACTATAA
The DNA here is from genome assembly GCA_947095535.1 of Poecilobothrus nobilitatus. NCBI lineage: Eukaryota > Metazoa > Arthropoda > Insecta > Diptera > Dolichopodidae > Poecilobothrus > Poecilobothrus nobilitatus. The sequence continues at coordinate 201,619,905 of OX352772.1, forward strand.
GTTTAAGGTTGTTTTTAATAATTATTAAATAATTTTGTAAAATGTAAACAATTTAAATAAATTAATAAAATTTTAAAGTATTTATAAAAATAACTAAAATAATATTTTGAAATGTAAAAAATTTAAATAAATTAATAAAATTTGAAATTATTAATAAAAATAACTATAATAATATTATATTTTGAAATGTATAAAATTTAAATAAACTAATAAAATTTAAAATAATTTATGAAAATAACAAAAATAGTAGTAAGAAGGCAATCATTTTTGTTCAATTAATAATAGGTACATCTTGGATAGAAATAAAATAATTTGGGAAAAATTTCGGTTCGCAGTTTTTTTCAACAATAATTTAGTTTAAAAAGGCTTAAGCTCGCATCATTTGATTTTTCGAGCTGGATTTCTAGGAATTCCGCAAAACAAAAACTAAAAAATTAAAATAAAAATCTCGATTTGCACGTTCTCGAATTTTGAAAAACACACATTACTATAAGTTTACATACAATATATCATTAGATAATTCTTTATTTTAATGCATATTATAATATTGCACATAACATACACCTATAATTGAAATGATATCAGAGACACTGTCGCAAGCTGACGAAAACAAAATTGAAGACGATAATCCAACTGGAATTGTGGCAAGTCTTCGCTGTCAACGGGGCGGGGCGTCTTAATAGGTCGACAGGCAAAAATAAAAAATGTTTTAGATAAAAAACAAGCTTTACTTTCATTATCGGAAGCAGAGACTAAACTTATAATGTTAGGATGCTATTACATATCATTCGATAAAATTCAATCAAAATTGGAAAAGTTGGAGGGAAAAGAACGAGAAAAGTGGGATGAAAAGCCGAAGGATTTGAGGAAGCATAAAATCAAAATTATTAGAAGTAATGGAAGGTAAAAGAGCAAAAACATCACCTTCGAATAATTCATTTGCAGAATCAACAATATTTCACATTAAATTAAAAAAATAAATCTTTACCACAACTCAAACTAGCAGAGTTTTATGGTGAATATACTGATTGGCCTGATTTTATATTTATGTTTACGAATTTGAAACACAACGATGAACAATTAACAAACATTGAAAAATTTCAACTGCTGCGATCCTGGCTTGTTACAAAAAAGCAACTTACAAAAAAGCAACCAATTTAACAACTTGAAATTACATCGAATTATTATGCGCAAGGTTTCTCTTTATTAAAAACTAGGTTCAACAAAAATCGTTTAATTATTCAGGATCATATATAACTAAGATTATAAATTTTCCAACCATTGAAAGGCAGTCATCGGCTGAACAACTTCAAGCATTAAGTGATGGTATTAGTTTCCATTTGCGGGCTCTTCTCCAATTGGGAAATAAAGAGCAACTAGCAGATTCATTATTAGTTTACTTGATTTCATCCAAATTTGATTTTCAAACGAAAGTTAAATGGGAGGAGGATGCTTCTACTACTCTAAATGAACTTCCAACATGGAATTAAATAGTTGAATTCATACAGAGAAGATGCACAACACTAGAAAATCTACATGTCTCAAAACCTTATGCTACAAATTCACTTATGCCTTTATATTCCTAATCAAATAAAAATTTACAAAAAAAATCTATATTTATCACATCGAAATTGGAAAATGAATATCCATTAGATAACAAATATAATCAATTATCATCGCTACAGCTACAGCTGTTCAATTCATCCCTTGTCGTGCGTTATTGGATTCAGCAAGTCAACTCAATTGCATCACTGAACGACTGGGGCAAAATTTAAGAATACAGAAAGAAAAAATAAATATCTTATTAGGTGGTATTGGTCAAGTATCAATTAACATCAAATATAAAGCATACATAAATATAAAATCTCGGTTTAATGGTTTTCAAGAAAATATTGAAGCATTCATCTTACGTAATATATCATGTAATCATCCAGATACATTCATAAATATTAATAATTGTAAGTAACGAGTAACGTTTCAAATAATTTGGCAGATCCTAACTTTTTCGAGCCGTAAAAAATAGACATTTTATTAGATACGGGCATATTTTATGAATTACTTTCTGTAGGCCAAATCCGTTTAGGAAAAAATTTACCTACCTTACAGAAAACTCTGCTTGGTTGGGTAATATCTGGCACGTGCAACAAAACATGACTCCTGTGATGAGTGGCCGTGTATTTATCACAGGAGTCATGTTTCAAAGTAACGATACAGGATTTGCGTAATGAAAATTTCGACAACTTAGACAAAATCTTTAAACAGTTTTGGGAGATGGATTTTTGAAAATTGAGAAAATTGTAAAACATCAAATCATGAAGAACAAAGGTGTCAAAATCAATTCGTAAACAATTATCAAAGGTTACCATCTGGTGGATATAGTGTATTATTACCATTTCGACAAGATCCACGTGAATTAGGAAATTCTTTCGATATCGCATTAAAACGTTACTAGTCACTTGAGTCAAAATTGTCCAAAAATACAGAATCATATGAAGAATACTCGAATTTTATTGATGAATAATTAAGGTTAGATCACATGTCAGAAGTGGATTTGCAAAATTTATCACAAAGTCATTACTCTCTTCCGCACCATTGCGTCATCAAGCCGGATTCATCCAGTACTCGTCTTAGAGTAGTCTTCGATGCAAGTTGCAAGACCACAACTTCTCACTCGCTTAACGATATCTTAATGATCGGTATAACATTGCAGGAAGACTTGTATTCACATTTATTAAGATTTCGAAAATTCAGATATGTATTAACAGGGCACATTACAAAAATGTATCGTATGGTTGAGATGGCTGAAAATGATAGTTATTTCCAGTGTATAATTTGGCGCAACAACATAACAAAAAAGATTCAAGTATTTCGTTTAAAAACTGCAACCTATGATACGGCACCAGCCAGCTTTTTAAGTACAAGGTATTTAAAACAGCTAAGCATAGATGAAAGGGAAAATTTTCCATTAGGTTGGGACATTTTAGCCTCGAATGTTTACGTTGACGACATGATTGCAAGATGAAACAATTCAAATAATATATGAAATTAAAGAACTTTTAAGATTAGGTGGCTTCAAAATAACTAAATAGTGTTCAATCAATAACACAATCCTCTCAGAAATTGATGATGCTAGCAAAGCAAAATTTCTTAAGACCTCAAACGACAACGTCATTAAAACATTGGGTTTATACGGGAAGCCTAAAGAAGCCATGAAATTACCTTCTCGAATTTGTAAGCGAGCAGTTTTATCAAAGGTTGGAAGAAGTTTCGATCCATTGGGTTTGCTCGGACCTTTGATTGCTTTAGCTAAAATTTTCATACAAAAATTATGGTCGTTAAATTTGAACTGGGATGAAACAATACCACAAAATTTACAATCATACTGGATATCGTTTTACGATCAATTACAATTGATTAATAAAATTAAAATTTCGACAACTTACTAACTTCGAATTTCGCATTTTCGTAAATGCCAGCTCAAAGGCTTACGGAGCATTCATCTGTGTACGCAACATTGATGACTTCGGCAACATCTCGGGCCGCACCCTTAAAACAACTTACAATGCCACAATTTGAGCTATGCACTGCCCTACTTGGGTCGGAGCTTTTAAGTCGAATTATATACAACTTGCAACGTGAAAAGAATGCAGAATATTATTGTTGGTCTGATTTACAAATATTTTAACTTGGGTAACGACCGATTCCAAAAAATTTAAAACTTTCGTAGTTAACAGAATAGCTAAAATTCAAAAACTTACGGAAAAACACAAATTTAATTGGGAATATGTAACAAGCGATAAAAACCATGCAAACTTATTTAGTAGATTAGTAGAGGCTTTCTTAGCAAACAAGTTTATCGATTCAAAAACTTGGTTTTGTGGTCTACAATTTTTAGCGCAATCAAAAAATAATTAGCAAAATACAGAACGCTAAGTCATTGCAAAATTACCCGAAGAAAAGCAGTCAAAAATTTCGTTACACATTTTACAAACCGTCGAAGATGCAACACTCGCATGGAAATTTATTAACACTTACAAAAAACTATTAAATACATTTTGCTTCGTATTTCGTTTTTATAAAAATTGCAAACCAAAACTACATATCAGAAAATCAGAAAAACATCGTCACGTCGAACAGGTAGAATTTGCATTATTATCTATTATTAAATTAATTCAAAAAATTACATTCAGGCACGAATATCAATTATTGTCAAAAGGCAAATTTCTTCAGAAGAGCAGCAAACTAAAAAATGTATCACCCTTCATGGATAGTTCTGGCGTTATGAGAATATTTGGAAGACTTAATGAAAGCAACATCGACTATGACGCTAAACATCAAATCATTTTGTCGAATAGTCATACTTCCACAGAAACATTAAATAATTATTTTCATAATAAACATCATCATGCGGGTTGTCAAGCCCTACTTGCTGTTATCCGGGAACGCTTTTGGAGCAAATTAGAGCAAAAGACATAGTAAGAAAAGTAATTTTTAAATGCATTACTTGTTTTAAGCACAAACCGAGATCCATCGAGCAATTTATGAGAAATCTTCCTGCAGCTAGTCAACCCAGCACCACCATTTTACCATACATGCATAGATTTTGGTGAACCTTTCTATGTCTCTTCATTGATGAGGGGTTGCCCACCAACAAAAATATACGTATGTTCATTTATGTGTTTTTTTTAAATCAAAGCTGTGCATCTTGAATTAGTGGAAAATTTGACTACGGAAGCCTTCATATCTGCATATTCACAATCGTTTAAAAAAACTTCATGCTTTATTCAATTCTCAACAAAATATACAGACATTATAAAATCAACTTGTGCAGCTGATTGGTCAATTGGTGGTCACCTATTTTCGACATACGAATTTCGAACATTACTTTGTGAAATTGAAGCAATTGTTAATTTAAGGCCAATCACAGCTATTTCAAATAATCCTCAAGATTTCCAATGCTTAACGCCTGGTCATTTCTAAATTGGAAGATCGTTAATCTCGCATCCAAAACCTGCAATTATCGACAATAATTTCTCTAACTTATCAAGAAAGCAAAAGGTCGCATTTGCAAAACAATTCTTTTGGAGAAAATGGTCCGCTGAATATTACAGCAACGTAAAATTACAAGCAACGTAATAAATGGAACGAACGACATTCAAATGTTGTTATCCATACAATGGTTCTAATCAAAGACAAGAATTTACCACCTCTTAAATGGAGTTTACGTCGGATAATTGATGTTATAAGAGGAAATGATGGAGTGGTTTGGGAGTGGTTGGCAACGGCATATTTCGACGAGGCATTACTAAAATTTGTCTGCTACCAATGGAATCAAACCTTGAAGATGAAGCACTTCAACGATCGGAAGGATGTTCAGATTCAATCTGAGCAATTACAGATTTAAAACTAGATTACAAAAAAAAATTTAATCAGTTTAAGTTCAATTTTAATTTGAATTTTAAAAACTAGAAAAATTAATTTAATTATTGTTTGAACTTTGAAATAAAAATATATTAACTCAAAATTCACCACATTGCAATTCAAATTTCAGAATAAGCTCTTTTCGTTAAATTCATTAAAAAAGAACAAATGTAGTAATTTTGTAATTAATTAGAAATACATATAATTTTCTTTTTTATTCATAATGCACTTGTTAAAAAGAGACAGCATTACTTTTTATAATATTTCTTGTAAAGCCATCCTACGAAATCCAAAATCTGTTCTTCCTTTTTTATTGCGGCATTGGACCTGATGGACGCTGAAAGATTTTTTTTAATAATTATTAAACAATATTGCAAATAAATATTTAAATAAATTAATAAAATTTGAAAGTATTTATAAAAATAACTAAAATAATATTTTGAAATGTAAAAAATTTCAATATATAAATAAAATTTGAAAGTATTTATAAATATAACTAAAATAATATTTTGAAATGTAAAAAATTTAAATAAATTAATAAAATTTGAAATTATTTATAAAACTATAATAATATTTTGAAATGTATAAAATTTAAATAAAGTAATAAAATTTAAAAGAATTTATGGAAATAACAAAAATAGTAGTCAGAAGGCAATCATTTTTGTTCAATTAATAATACATCTTGGATAGAAATAGAATAATTTGGAACAAATTTCGGTTCGCACTTTTTTTCAACAATAATTGAGTTTAAAGAGGGTTAAGCTCGTATCATTTGATTCTTCGAGCTGGATTTCTAGGAATTCCGCAAAAAACAAAAACAACAAAAAAACAAAAAAATTAAAATAAACATCCCGATTTGCACTTTCTCGAATTTTGAAAAACACGCATTATTATAAGTGTACATACAATATATCATTACATAATTCTTTATTTTAATACATTTTATAATATTGCACATAACATACACCTATAATTGAAATAACATCAGAGACGGTTTCACAAGCTGACGAAAACAAAATTGAAGACGATAATCCAACTGGAATTGTGGCAAGCCTTCGCAGTCAACGGGGCGTCGTAATAGGTCTACATCGGCTGAACAACTTCAAGCATTAAGTGATGGTATTAGTTTCCATTTGCGGGCTCTTCTCCAATTGGGAAATAAAGAGCAACTAGCAGATTCATTATTAGTTTACTTGATTTCATCCAAATTTGATTTTCAAACGAAAGTTAAATGGGAGGAGGATGCTTCTACTACTCTAAATGAACTTCCAACATGGAATTAAATAGTTGAATTCATACAGAGAAGATCCACAACACTAGAAAATCTACATGTCTCAAAACCTTATGCTACAAATTCAGTTATGCCTTTATATTCCTAATCAAATAAAAATTTACAAAAAAATCTATATTTATCGCATCGAAATTGGAAAATAAATGTCCATTAGATAACAAATATAATCAATTATCATCGCAAATAATTTGCTACAGCTATTCAATTCATCCCTTGTCGTGCGTTATTGGATTTAGCAAGTCAACTGAATTGCATCACTGAACGACTGGGGCAAAATTTAATAATACAGAAAGAAAAAATAAATATCTTATTAGGTGGTATTGGTCAAGTATCAATTAACATCAAATATAAAGCATACATAAATATAAAATCTCGGTTTAATGGTTTTCAAGAAAATATTGAAGCATTCATCTTACGTAATATATCATGTAATCATCCAGATACATTCATAAATATTAATAATTGTAAGTAACGTGTAACGTTTTAAATAATTTGGCAGACCCTAACTTTTTCGAGCCGTAAAAAATAGACATTTTATTAGGTACGGGCATATTTTATGAATTACTTTCTGTAGGCCAAATTCGTTTAGGAAAAAATTTACCTACCTTACAGAAAACTCTGCTTGGTTGGGTAATATCTGGCACGTGTAACAAAACATGACTCCTGTGATGAGTGGCCGTGTATTTATCACAGGAGTCATGTTTCAAAGTAACGATACAGGATTTGCGTAATGAAAATTTCGACAACTTAGACAAAATCTTTAAACAGTTTTGGGAGATGGATTTTTGAAAATTGAGAAAATTGTAAAACATCAAATCATGAAGAACAAAGGTGTCAAAATCAATTCGTAAACAATTATCAAAGGTTACCGTCTGGTGGATATAGTGTATTATTACCATTTCGACGAGATCCACGTGAATTAGGAAATTCTTTCGATATCGCATTAAAACGTTACTACTCACTTGAGTCAAAATTGTCCAAAAATACAGAATCATATGAAGAATACTCGCATTTTATTGATGAATAATTAAGGTTAGATCACATGTCAGAAGTGGATTTGCAAAATTTATCATAAAGTCATTACTCTCTTCCGCACCATTGCGTCATCAAGCCGGATTCATCCAGCACTAGTCTTAGAGTAGTCTTTGATGCAAGTTGCATGACCACAGTTTCTCACTCACTTAACGATATCTTAATGATCGGTACAACATTGCAGGAAGACTTGTATTCACATTTATTATTTATAAAAGTATCGTATGGTTGAGATGGCTGAAAATGATAGTTATTTCCAGTGTATAATTTGGCGCAACAACATAACAAAAAAGATTCAATATTTCGTTTAAAAACTGCAACCTATGATACGGCACCAGCCAGCTTTTTAAGTACAAGGTATTTAAAACAGCTAAGCATAGATGAAAGGGAAAATTTTCCATTAGGTTGGGACATTTTAGCCTCGAATGTTTACGTTGACGACATGATTGCAAGATGAAACAATTCAAATAATATATGAAATTAAAGAACTTTTAAGATTAGGTGGCTTCAAAATAACTAAATAGTGTTCAATCAATAACACAATCCTCTCAGAAATTGATGATGCTAGCAAAGCAAAATTTCTTAAGACCTCAAACGACAACGTCATTAAAACATTGGGTTTATACTGGAAGCCTGAAGAAGCAATAAAATTACCTTCTCGAATTTGTAAGCGAGCAGTTTTATCAATGGTTGGAAAAATTTTCGATCCATTGGGTTTGCTCGGACCTTTGATTGTTTTAGCTAAAATGTTCATACAAAAATTATGGTCGTTAAATTTGAACTGGGATGAAACAATACCACAAAATTTACAATCATACTGGATATCGTTTTACGATCAATTACAATTAATTAATAAAATTAAAATTTCGAAAACTTACCAACTTCAAATTTCGCATTTTCGTAAATGCCAGCTCAAAGGCTTACGGAGCATTCATCTGTGTACGCAACATTGATGACTTCGGCAACATCTCGGGCCGCACCCTTAAAACAACTTACAATGCCACAATTTGAGCTATGCACTGCCCTACTTGGGTCGGAGCTTTTAAGTCGAATTATATACAACTTGCAACGTGAAAAAAATGCAGAATATTATTGTTCGTCTGATTTACAAATAGTTTTAGCTTGGACAACGGCCGATTCCAAAACAATTAAAACTTTCGTAGCTAACAGAATAGCTAAAATTCAAAAACTTACGGAAAAACACAAATTTAATTGGGAATATGTAACAAGCGATAAAAACCATGCAGACTTATTTAGTAGATTAGTAGAAGTTTTCTTAGCAAACAAGTTTATCGATTCAAAAACTTGGTTTTGTGGTCTACAATTTTTAGCGCAATCAAAAAATAATTAGCAAAATACAGAAAGCTAAGTCATTGCAAAATTACCCGAAGAAAAGCAGTCAAAAATTTCGTTACACATTTTACAAACCGTCGAAGATGCAACACTCGCATGGAAATTTATTAACACTTACAAAAAACTATTAAATACATTTTGCTTCGTATTTCATTTTTATAAAAATTGCAAACCATAACTACATATCAGAAAATCAGAAAAACATCGTCACGTCGAACAAATAGAATTTGCATTATTATCTATTATTAAATTAATTCAAAAAATTACATTCAGGCACGAATATCAATTATTGTCAAAAGGCAAATTTCTTCAGAAGAGCAGCAAAATAAAAAATGTATCACCCTTCATAGATAGTTCTGGCGTTATGAGAATATCTGGAAGACTTAATGAAAGCAACATCGACTATGACGCTAAACATCAAATCATTTTGCCGAATAGTCATACTTTCACAGAAACATTAAATAATTACTATCATAATAAACATCATCATGCGGGTTGTCAAGCCCTACTTGCAATTATCCGGTAACGCTTTTGGAGCAAATTAGAGCAAAAGCCATAGTAAGAAAGGTAATTTTTAAATGCATTACTTGTTTTAAGCACAAACCGAGATCCATCGAGCAATTTATGAGAAATCTTCCTGCAGCTAGTCAACCCAGCACCACCATTTCACCATACACGCATAGATTTTGGTGAACCTTTCTATGTCTCTTCATTGATGAGGGGTTGCCCACCAACAAAAATATACGTATGTTCATTTATGTGTTTTTTTTAAATCAAAGCTGTGCATCTTGAATTAGTGGAAAATTTGAATACGGAAGCCTTCATATCTGCATATTCACAATCGTTTAAAAAAACTTCATGCTTTATTCAATTCTCAACAAAATATACAGATATTATAAAATCAACTTGTGCAGCTGATTGGTCAATTGGTGGTCACCTATTTTCGACATACGAATTTCGAAAATTACTTTGTGAAATTGAAGCGATTGTTAATTTAAGGCCAATCACAGCTATTTCAAATAATCCTCAAGATTTCCAATGCTTAACGCCTGGTCATTTCTAAATTGGAAGATCGTTAAACTCGCATCCAAAACCTGCAATTATCGACAATAATTTCTCTAACTTATCAAGAAAGCAAAAGGTCGCATTTGCAAAACAATTCTTTTGGAGAAAATGGTCCGCTGAATATTACAGCAACGTAACATTACAAGCAACGTAATAAATGGAACGAACGACATTCAAATGTTGTTATCCATACAATGGTTCTAATCAAAGACAAGAATTTACCACCTCTTAAATGGAGTTTACGTCGGATAATTGATGTTATAAGAGGAAATGATAGAGTGGTTTGGGAGTGGTTGGCAACGGCATATTTCGACGAGGCATTACTAAAATTTGTCTGCTACCAATGGAATCAAACCTTGAAGATGAAGCACTTCAACGATCGGAAGAATGTTCAGATTCAATCTGAGCAATCACAGATTTAAAACTAGATTACAAAAACAAATTTAATCAGTATAAGTTCAATTTTAATTTGAATTTTAAAAACTAAAACAATTAATTTAATTATTGTTTGAACTTTGAAATAAAAAATATATTAACTCAAAATTCACCACATTGCAATTCAAATTTCAGAATAAGCTCTTTTCGTTAAATTCATTAAAAAAGAACAAATGTAGTAATTTTGTAATTAATTAGAAATACATATAATTTTGTTTTCTATTCATAATGCACTTGTTAAAAAGATACAGCATTACTTTTTATAATATTTCTTGTAAAGCCATCCTACGAAATCCAAAATCTGTTCTTCCTTTTTTATTGCGGCATTGGAGCTGATGGACGCTGAAAGATTTGTTTTAATAATTATTAAACAATATTGCAAATAAATATTTAAATAAATTAATAAAATTTGAAAGTATTTATAAAAATAACTAAAATAATATTTTGAAATGTAAAAAATTTCAATATATAAATAAAATTTGAAAGTATTTATAAAAATAACAAAAATAATATTTTGAAATGTAAAAAATTTAAATAAATTAATAAAATTTGAAATTATTTATAAAACTATAATAATATTTTGAAATGTATAAAATTTAAATAAAGTAATAAAATTTAAAAGAATTTATGGAAATAACAAAAATAGTAGTAAGAAAGCAATAATTTTTGTTCAATTAATAATACATCTTGGATAGAAATAAAATAATTTGGGAAAAATTTCGGTTCGCACTTTTTTTCAACAATAATTGAGTTTAAAGAGGGTTGAGCTCGCATCATTTGATTCTTCGAGCTGGATTTTTAGGAATTCCGCAAAACAGAAACTAAAAAATTAAAATAAACATCCCGATTTGCACTTTCTCGAATTTTGAAAAACACGCATTATTATAAGTGTACATACAATATATCATTACATAATTCTTTATTTTAATACATTTTATAATATTGCACATAACATACACCTATAATTGAAATAACATCAGAGACGGTTTCACAAGCTGACGAAAACAAAATTGAAGACGATAATCCAACTGGAATTGTGGCAAGCCTTCGCAGTCAACGGGGCGTCGTAATAGGTCTACATCGGCTGAACAACTTCAAGCATTAAGTGATGGTATTAGTTTCCATTTGCGGGCTCTTCTCCAATTGGGAAATAAAGAGCAACTAGCAGATTCATTATTAGTTTACTTGATTCCATCCAAATTTGATTTTCAAACGAAAGTTAAATGGGAGGAGGATGCTTCTACTGTTCTAAATGAACTTCCAACATGGAATTAAATAGTTGAATTCATACAGAGAAGATGCACAACACTAGAAAATCTACATGTCTCAAAACCTTATGCTACAAATTCAGTTATGCCTTTATATTCCTAATCAAATAAAAATTTACAAAAAAAATTTATATTTATCGCATCGAAATTGGAAAATAAATGTCCATTAGATAACAAATATAATCATCCGATTTATAAATGTGAAATCTTTTTAAAACTTTCACCAAAGAAACGATTTTATGTAAAACGTTTAAAATTGTGTATTAATTGTTTAAGCAATGGTCATCAATTTAGTGATTGCCGCTCCAGAAATTGTTTTAAGTGCAATAACAAGCATAAGTCGCTTTTATGTAATTCTAAACAATTTGCAATTGCTTACAACGCAACGCAATTATCATCCCAAATAATTTTAGCTAGAGCTGTTCAATTCTTCCCTTGTCGTGCGTTATTCAGCAAGTCAACTCAATTGCATCACTGAACGACTGGGGCAAAATTTAAGAATACAGAAAGAAAAAATAAATATCTTATTAGGTGGTATAGGTCAAGTATCAATTAACATCAATTATAAAGCAAACATAAATATAAAATCTCTATTTAATGGTTTTCAAAAAAATATTGAAGCATTCATCTTACGTAATATATCTTGTAATTATCCAGATACATTCATAAATATTAACAATTGTAAGTAACGAGTAACGTTTTAAATAATTTGGTAGATCCTAACTTTTCGAGACGTAAAAAATAGATATTTTATTAGGTACGGGTATATTTTATGAATTACTTTCTGTAGGCCAAATTCGTTTAGGAAAAAATTTACCTACCTTACCGAAAACTCAAAAAGGGTTGGGTAATATCTGGCCCGTGTAACAATCAGTATTTATCACAGGAGTCATGTTTCAAAATAACGATACAGTATTTGCGTAATGAAAATTTCGACAACTTAGACAAAATGGTTAAACAGTTTTGGGAGATGGATGACCACCAAGAAAATTGTAAAACATCAAACCATGAAGAACAAAGGTGTCAAAATCAATTCGTAAACAATTATCAAAGGTTAGGATCTGGTGGATATAGTGTATCATTTCCATTTCGACAAGATCCACGTGAATTAGGAAATTCTTTCGATATTGCATTAAAACGTTACTACTCACTTGAGTCAAAATTGTCCAAAAATACAGAATCATATGAAGAATACTCGAATTTTATTGATGAATAATTAAGGTTAGATCACATGTCAGAAGTGGATTTGCAAAATTTATCACAAAGTCATTACTCTCTTCCGCACCATTGCGTCATCAAGCCGGATTCATCCAGCACTCGTCTTAGAGTAGTCTTCGATGCAAGTTGCAAGACCACAACTTCTCACTCGCGTAACGATATCTTAATGATCGGTATAACATTGCAGGAAGACTTGTATTCACATTTATTAAGATTTCGAAAATTCAGATATGTATTAACAGGGCACATTACAAAAATCGTATGGTTGAGATGGCTAAAAATGATAGTTATTTCCAGTGTATAATTTGGCGCAACAACATAACAAAAAAGATTCAAGTATTTCGTTTAAAAACTGCAACCTATGATACGGCACCAGCCAGCTTTTTAAGTACAAGGTATTTAAAACAGCTAAGCATAGATGAAAGGGAAAATTTTCCATTAGGTTGTGACATTTTAGCCTCGAATTTTTACGTTGACGACATGATTGCAAGATGAAACAATTCAAATAAAATATGAAATTAAAGAACTTTTAAGATTAGGTGGCTTCAAAATAACTAAATAGTGTTCAATCAATAACACAATCCTCTCAGAAATTGATGATGCTAGCAAAGCAAAATTTCTTAAGGCCTCAAATGACAACGTCATTAAAACATTGGGTTTATACTGGAAACCTGAAGAAGCAATAAAATTACTTTCTCGAATTTGTAAGCGAGCAGTTTTATCAATGGTTGGAAGAATTTTCGATCCATTGGGTTGGCTCGGACCTTTGATTGTTTTAGCTAAAATTTTCATACAAAAATTATGGTCGTTAAATTTGAACTGGGATGAAACAATACCACAAAATTTACAATCATACTGGATATCGTTTTACGATCAATTACAGTTAATTAATAAAATTAAAATTTCGAAAACTTACCAACTTCGAATTTCGCGTTTTCGTAAATGCCACCTCAAAGGCTTACGGAGCATTCATCTGTGTACGCAACATTGACGACTTCGGCAACATCTCGGGTCGCACCCTTAAAACAACTTACAATGCAACAATTTGAGCTATGCACTGCCCTACTTGGGTCGGAGCTTTTAAGTCGAATTATATACAACTTGCAACGTGAAAAGAATGCAGAATATCATTGTTGGTCTGATTTACAAATAGTTTTAGCTTGGATAACGGCCGATTTCAAAAAATTTAAAACTTTCGTAGCTAGCAGAATAGCTAAAATTCAAAAACTTACGGAAAAACACAAATTTAATTCGGTATATGTAACAAGCGGTGAAAATCCTGCGGGCTTATTTAGTAGATTAGTAGAAGTTTGTTAGCAAACAAGCTTATCAATTCAAAAACTTGGTTTTGTGGTTTACAATTTTTAGCGCAATCAAAAAATAATTAGCAAAATACAGAAAGCTAACTCATTGCAAAATTATCCGAAGAAAAGCAGTTACACATTTTACAAACCGTCGAAGATGTAACACTCGTATGGAAATTTATTAACACTTACAAAAAACTATTAAATACATTTTGCTTCGTATTTCGCTTTTATAAAAATTGCAAACCAAAACTACATATCAGAAAATCAGAAAAACATTGTCACGTCGAACAAATAGAATTTGTATTATTATCTATTATTAAATTAATTCAAAAAATTACATTCAGATACGAATATCAGTTATTTTCGAAAGCCAATTTTCTTCAGAAGAGCAGCAAACTAAAAAATGTATCACTTCATGGATAGTTCTGGCGTTATGAGAATATCTGGAAGACTTAATGAAAGCAACATCGACTATGACGCTAAACGCTATTTTAAAATAATTTGGGTGAATTTTATAATTTCTAGAACTATAGGTTGTAGATATATTCAAACTATATGTTTATACATTCTTCAAAAGCAAATTCTAACCTTCCACATAACGATTATCAATCCAAAACTTTTTCAAATATTCTATAGTACCATTTAATACTAAGCGGTAAATGTATATTAAATTTACTTAGTACAAAATAATAAATATAATTTTAAATATTATATTATATTATATTTAAACTAGAAAATCCCCTGTGCAATTGCACAATTTCTATAGATTCAAAAACATTTAGGTTATCATACTGACTCCCTACCTGTCTGACTACCTGTATTAAGGGAGGGATTATTACATGTATTTTTTTAGCTTAGGTATATTAAGTACCTAACTAAAATAACTTATGGATTTTTAATTTAATTTGAATTTTTTAGGTGTAGGGTATAAATAAGTCGGTTGCATCGACTTACTGTTATTTTTACTTGTTTTTTTTTTGCTTGGAAAAAATTTGCTGAATTTATTTTATTTAAATGTACTTTGGAAGAGGACTTTGGTTTATTTAATAAAAGATTCATGTCTCTGATGTCTCATGTCTCTGAAAATTTTCGGGGGCTTTTTTTTGTGAGGGTCGTTTTTGATAGCTTTTTAATTTAATGGTCTAATAATAAATTAGTACAAAATTATAAATCTATTGTGAGAGGAGGCTTCTAAAATGATATTTTCTATGTTATTTTTTCCTTTTTTTTAAGAAAAATATCCATTTCTATAATATTTAGTAAGTTTCTGATTTCTGTTATGAAATATAATTAGCTAAGTCTGCCGAATTTTATATTAATAAAAAAATTCGAATATTTTATGTTATATCAAAAATGCAGCTTAAAAAATCAAAATTCCAACCTAAATAAACAAAACTACTTTAAAGTCTGCTGCGAAGCTTCTACCGACTTTTATAATAGTGAAAACAAAATCAAGAATAAAATCAGCCTATTATTCGTTTCTTGTAAATATAAGGCTTACTATAAACTTTGCTCTTTTCACTTTCAAGTCTTTTAATTTTATTAAGAGTATTTTTATTTTTTTCAAAACAAAGAGTCATTTGAAAACTGCCAACAGGAGATTAATAATTTATTTTTAATTTACCGCTGCGACCAGTTCATAATGGATGTGGCAGTCAAATTTAAAAATTAAAAATTTGCTTTAAATTTTGTGTCGAAAGCACTTTTTAAAAAGTAAAAGTTTGTGTCTCTGATAAGACTTTTAGTCGAAGATTTATGCCTCTGATAATAAAATTTTAAATTATTAAATAAATATACAGAAATATCATCATTGCCAGTTTAGTTTATATTCAGTGTGAGTGGTTTTTTTATAGATCTGGCCAACATCTTGTGTGTATAATATTGTGTATATTACCAGAAATTCAATCATTAATTCCTGGTATTATATTATCTATCTGATTAATAAATCTTATTTTTTTCCATGGCTAACTATATTATTAATGGTCTAATAATAAATTAGTACAAAATTATGAATCTTTTCTGAGAGAAGGCTTCTAAAATGATATTTTCTATGTTAGTTTTTTTTTTTTTTTAAGAAAAATATCCATTTCTATAATATTTGGTAAGTTCCAGACTTCTGTTATGAAATATAATTATTTAAGTCTGCCGAATTTTATATCAATAAAAAAATTTCGAATATTTTATGTTATTTTTTTTTGTTAAAAATCTAAATTTCAACCTAAATAAACAAAACTATTTTAAAGTCTGTTACGAAGCTTTTACCAGCTTTTATACTAATGAAAACAAAATCAAGAATAAAATCGGCCTATTATTTTTTTCTTATAAATATGAGACTTACTATAAACTTTGCTCTTTTCACTTTCGGGGGTTTTAATTTTATTAAGAGTACCTATTTTTATTTTTTTTTTCCAAAACAAAGATTGAAAACGCCAACAGAAAATTAATAATTTATTTTTAATTTACCGCTGCGACCAGTTCATAATGGATGTAGTAGTCAAATTAAAAATTAAAAATTTGCTGAATTTATTTTTATTGAAAATGTGTTTTTTAAGTATGTACTTCTCCTTTTTTGACTGTACTAACTTTTAATGAACGGTTTGTGTCTCTGATAATACTTCTAGTGGAAAATTTGGTCTCTGGTAATAATATTTGCTAAATTTATCTATATTTTTAATTAACGGTTTGTGTCTCTTGATAATACTTTGAGTCAAAGATTTGTGTCTCTGGTAATAAATTTTAAATTATTAAATAATATACAGAAATATCATCATTGCCAGTTTAGTTTACATTCAGTGTGAGTGTTTTATTATAGATATGAAATAAATTTTTTTACATGTTGGCAAGATCTCGCCAACATCTTGTGTATTATATTATAGATATTCCATTGACAGAATAATTTCTTATAAGTACAATAAAATACATATATGTATGTAAATACGGCGCTATATAATATACATCTATACTCTTATCATTCATTCACTAGTGACATATACGATATGTAAATAAACATGATATTATATAAGTATGTATATATATCAATATCATATAAATAAAAATTCTTCAAGCAACCGTTATGTTGTTTATTTATTTACATTTTTTTGTAGTACGCATTATATCCTCAACAATTTCAAATTATCGAGTAAAACAAAATGCAAAAAATTCGCTAAAGAAATTTGTTAGAAAATTTGAAAAAATCAAGTAACTCTTTCGTCAATTATAAAGTAACCGTGTATTATTAAATAAAGTTATTAACAGAAATAAGAGTATAATATTGAAGCTTTAATTTTTGTGTATTACTTCAAAAAAATTTTAACAGGTGTTCAAGTTACAGGTGTTTAAAAATTGGAAATTTTCAGTTTTTGACCCCTTAAAGCTCCTAAACGGGGGGTGATACAAAAAAATTTCTGAAATGACTCATACTTATTTTCAAAGATCTAACTTCTGTCAAAATTTCAAGTTTCTAAATTAAACCGTTTAGAAGATAGAAGGCTTAAAGGATTTTGCAAAATTTTAGTTTCGCATAACGGTAAATTAAGACACCGTATGCCACAAAAATATATTTATTGTATATATACTTTTAAAGCTAATAAAAGTAGTAATCGTTTGGCGTTTTCAAAATGAAGATATACCTTATACAACTTGTGCTATAACAATTTAAATATAGAGCTTTTTTGAACCTTTGGGAAGCTGTAGCTGCGTAACGGGTGGGGCTAGAAAAAAAAGTTATTAAAAATAAAATTAATATTTTTGTAAGATCTATTAGCAGTTAAAATTTCATAGCTCTATTGCAAAAAAAATGTGGGGATCTAAAAGTTAGGTGTTCGAGAGCTACCCTAAGGTTTGGTCCAAACTCAACCAAAAAAAATAGGGAACCTACAAATTACTCCCAGAATATTTTGTGTAAATTGAAAGATTCTAGCTTTCTTAGTTTTTGAGTTAGCGTGCTGACGGACGGATGCACTTGGCTCAAAAGTCTTAGAATTTTTTTCTGATCCGATCCATACCTTTGAAGGTATATCTAACTCGCTTATTTCGAGGTGTTACAAACGGAGGAGTAATTTTATTATACCCGATCCTATCGTACGGGTATAAAAACATATTCACCAAAAGTTAAATTTACATATATGTATTATAACAAAATATTTAATTTAAAAAATTATTTTGTATATATTTAATTATGTATTCAAAACAAGTTTATAAAACTTTTTTTAATTTTTAGGTAAATATTAAACTTAATTTATTAATAAATAACCAAACTTTAAAAACTTTCATGTCTTCATATCTACATTTAAACCAAGCTTTATATTTCGATACGAAATTTTTATTTAAAAGCCAAATTTTAAAAATGTTTATATTGAACAATGATATTTTGTATGTTATTTTTTCCTTTTTTTTAAGAAAAATATCCATTTCTATAATATTTAGTAAGTTTCTGATTTCTGTTATGAAATATAATTAGCTAAGTCTGCCGAATTTTATATTAATAAAAAAATTCGAATATTTTATGTTATATCAAAAATGCAGCTTAAAAAATCAAAATTCCAACCTAAATAAACAAAACTACTTTAAAGTCTGCTGCGAAGCTTCTACCGACTTTTATAATAGTGAAAACAAAATCAAGAATAAAATCGGCCTATTATTCGTTTCTTGTAAATATAAGGCTTACTATAAACTTTGCTCTTTTCACTTTCAAGCCTTTTAATTTTATTAAGAGTATTTTTATTTTTTTCAAAACAAAGAGTCATTTGAAAACTGCCAACAGGAGATTAATAATTTATTTTTAATTTACCGCTGCGACCAGTTCATAATGGATGTGGCAGTCAAATTTAAAAATTAAAAATTTGCTTTAAATTTTGTGTCGAAAGCACTTTTTAAAAAGTAAAAGTTTGTGTCTCTGATAAGACTTTTAGTCGAAGATTTATGCCTCTGATAATAAAATTTTAAATTATTAAATAAATATACAGAAATATCATCATTGCCAGTTTAGTTTATATTCAGTGTGAGTGGTTTTTTTATAGATCTGGCCAACATCTTGTGTGTATAATATTGTGTATATTACCAGAAATTCAATCATTAATTCCTGGTATTATATTATCTATCTGATTAATAAATCTTATTTTTTTCCATGGCTAACTATATTATTAATGGTCTAATAATAAATTAGTACAAAATTATGAATCTTTTCTGAGAGAAGGCTTCTAAAATGATATTTTCTATGTTAGTTTTTTTTTTTTTTTAAGAAAAATATCCATTTCTATAATATTTGGTAAGTTCCAGACTTCTGTTATGAAATATAATTATTTAAGTCTGCCGAATTTTATATCAATAAAAAAATTTCGAATATTTTATGTTATTTTTTTTTGTTAAAAATCTAAATTTCAACCTAAATAAACAAAACTATTTTAAAGTCTGTTACGAAGCTTTTACCAGCTTTTATACTAATGAAAACAAAATCAAGAATAAAATCGGCCTATTATTTTTTTCTTATAAATATGAGACTTACTATAAACTTTGCTCTTTTCACTTTCGGGCGTTTTAATTTTATTAAGAGTACCTATTTTTATTTTTTTTTTCCAAAACAAAGATTGAAAACGCCAACAGAAAATTAATAATTTATTTTTAATTTACCGCTGCGACCAGTTCATAATGGATGTAGTGGTCAAAATGTGTTTTTTAAGTATGTACTTCTCCTTTTTTGACTGTACTAACTTTTAATGAACGGTTTGTGTCTCTGATAATACTTCTAGTGGAAAATTTGGTCTCTGGTAATAATATTTGCTAAATTTATCTATATTTTTAATTAACGGTTTGTGTCTCTTGATAATACTTTGAGTCAAAGATTTGTGTCTCTGGTAATAAATTTTAAATTATTAAATAATATACAGAAATATCATCATTGCCAGTTTAGTTTACATTCAGTGTGAGTGTTTTATTATAGATATGAAATATATTTTTTTACATGTTGGCAAGATCTCGCCAACATCTTGTGTATTATATTATAGATATTCCATTGACAGAATAATTTCTTATAAGTACAATAAAATACATATATGTATGTAAATACGGCGCTATATAATATACATCTATACTCTTATCATTCATTCACTAGTGACATATACGATATGTAAATAAACATGATATTATATAAGTATGTATATATATCAATATCATATAAATAAAAATTCTTCAAGCAACCGTTATGTTGTTTATTTATTTACATTTTTTTGTAGTACGCATTATATCCTCAACAATTTCAAATTATCGAGTAAAACAAAATGCAAAAAATTCGCTAAAGAAATTTGTTAGAAAATTTGAAAAAATCAAGTAACTCTTTCGTCAATTATAAAGTAACCGTGTATTATTAAATAAAGTTATTAACAGAAATAAGAGTATAATATTGAAGCTTTAATTTTTGTGTATTACTTCAAAAAAATTTTAACAGGTGTTCAAGTTACAGGTGTTTAAAAATTGGAAATTTTCAGTTTTTGACCCCTTAAAGCTCCTAAACGGGGGGTGATACAAAAAAATTTCTGAAATGACTCATACTTATTTTCAAAGATCTAACTTCTGTCAAAATTTCAAGTTTCTAAATTAAACCGTTTAGAAGATAGAAGGCTTAAAGGATTTTGCAAAATTTTAGTTTCGCATAACGGTAAATTAAGACACCGTATGCCACAAAAATATATTTATTGTATATATACTTTTAAAGCTAATAAAAGTAGTAATCGTTTGGCGTTTTCAAAATGAAGATATACCTTATACAACTTGTGCTATAACAATTTAAATATAGAGCTTTTTTGAACCTTTGGGAAGCTGTAGCTGCGTAACGGGTGGGGCTAGAAAAAAAAGTTATTAAAAATAAAATTAATATTTTTGTAAGATCTATTAGCAGTTAAAATTTCATAGCTCTATTGCAAAAAAAATGTGGGGATCTAAAAGTTAGGTGTTCGAGAGCTACCCTAAGGTTTGGTCCAAACTCAACCAAAAAAAATAGGGAACCTACAAATAACTTCCAGAATATTTTGTGTAAATTTCAAGATTCTAGCTTTCTTAGTTTTTGAGTTAGCGTGCTGACGGACTGACGCACTTGGCTCAAAAGTCTTAGAATTTTTTTCTGATCCGATCCATACCTTTGAAGGTATATCTAACTCGCTTATTTCGAGGTGTTACAAACGGAGGAGTAATTTTATTATACCCGATCCTATCGTACGGGTATAAAAACATATTCACCAAAAGTTAAATTTACATATATGTATTATAACAAAATATTTAATTTAAAAAATTATTTTGTATACATTTAATTATGTATTCAAAACAAGTTTATAAAACTTTTTTTAATTTTTAGGTAAATATTAAACTTAATTTATTAATAAATAACCAAACTTTAAAAACTTTCATGTCTTCATATCTACATTTAAACCAAGCTTTATATTTCGATACGAAATTTTTATTTAAAAGCCAAATTTTAAAAATGTTTATATTGAACCGATTAAATTTATATGAATATTTAGCAATTGAATTTAATTACAAAATTTGTCAAAATTCATAATATTTAACTAATTTTAAATCAAGCTTTAAAAGCATTTTTAAAAATAATAATATTTAGCAATTTTAATTTAATTAAAAAGCTTCTCAAAGATCATAATAATTCATCAATTCTAAATCAAGCTTTAAAAATTTTTTTTTAATAATAACAATATTAATTCGATATTTAAATCAAACTTTAAAAACTTTTCATATCTCCAGCTTATAACTTAGAATATTCAACATTATAATAGCTTAAACTTTTTAAATATCAAATTAAAACATAACTGATGTAGAAACCGCTAAGTTTTTAAACTTTATTTAAAATATAACCGATCTCAACATAAAAGTTTTCTTTTTTTCAATATTAATAATTCTTTATTTAAACCAAACTTTAAAAACTTTTGATATCTTCACCCCATATTCCGTTATATACAGACACAAACAACAATATTAAATAAATTTACTGATCACATTAAAAGTTCGCGGTATTTTTAATTTTTCATATAAACTTAAAATAAAGTTTAAAAATAAGTTAATTTAACAAGAAAATTTAATAACAGTATTTTAGCAATGACACAAACCACTGTAGAGAAATATTAGTTGAAACGGTTAAAAACTCCTCCTGTATTAGAATCGGTTTATTAAAAATTTTTAAAAAAGCTTCTCCAGCACAAGTACCGGCATATTTATACTACTGGAATCACAATACGTAAGGGGGACAACTGAACTGCTATGCAATGTTGCAAGTGTCTATGGTTCAACCACAAAGCTAATGAATGTACTAGAATCGACATTTGCACAAACTGCACGAAGCAGTATAAAACCAAGGATTGTCCTGTATTCAAATGCATCAACTGTACGAGCCACCAGTATTCATTGCCTCTTAATTCAAACACTTTAATGTGTTTGCATAGCATAGCAAAAGGAAAAAAACGGATTGTTGGATTACAAAACAACAAATATTTTTGGTAATGATCAACAGAATTAATATATTATGCTTGAATTCCAGAAGCATAAGAAATAAATTAATTAATTATTAATATAGTAATTAATTAATATTTTATATAGAAATATAACTTGCTTTTTTAATAGATGGCAAAATAACTTACAGCTGTCAAAACTGTGCTGCTGAAAACGCATATCCTATCTACTGCGTTAATTTCAATAAGAAAGCGGTCTTAGTTAAATGAACGGGACGAGAACCAGTCTAGCACAAGTGAACTTTCATCGGGTGGTCATAACTAGGATATTTATCAAACAGAGCTTTGGAATTACCCTAGTCTGTGGTGCTACAAAGTGCAAATCAAAGGTTTGTCAACGAAATATGGTTAATTTCGTTCATTTTTTTTTTTAACTGCTTCTGCTTAGTAAGCAATTTTTTATTTTACATTCTTTTTGTAAAATTTAGTTAATTCATAACTTTTCCTAAATAAATAAAATATTGTAAACAATAAATAAAATACTATAAACACAGTAAAGCAATAAATTGAAACTTGAATTTCATGTTACTTTGTCATAAGAAGGTTTTGTTACTTTGTCAAATATGTATAAGAATGCAATAAAAAAAAATTTGTATTACCAGTATAGTATTATTTAATTTGGTTGTAGAAAATTTAGAATGCTTTTAAATTAAATTCTTTTGTAAACTGTTTTGTCCAATATGCATAAATTGTATTAAATTAATTTTAAGTTTGTAATCTACTTATTGAACTAAATAATTAGTACTTCGATAAAGAAAAGAAACGTATAAAACTAAATCAATAAATCAGATTACAAATATCAATATTGTAATTCTGTTTAATAAGCAGCAATTTTTCATATATGTAAGTAGAACCAAAATAACTTTTGTAAGCTGAGTCTTATTTTGTTAATAAAACTTGGAGAATTGATCTCCAAATAACAAAATTAAATGTAGTTTTTTCTTTATTAGTTAGTTGTTATTAGAAAATCGACTATTGTGCTATTATTTCTCAATTTAACAAAAAAATAATAATTATTCTGAATCTTATATAGAGATCCAGCCTAAAAAACTACCTAAGCCTAATCCAGCCTAAAACTAGAGCCAGGCTACTCTAGCACGACATAGTTTGAAGAAATTTATAGAAAAAAAAATAAATAAAAGGGAAAAAAAATCGTGATCAAAGGCACTATTTAATAGATAATTTTTTTTTTTTACAAAATTATTAAAGTTAAAAGAAAAAAAACTAAAAGTGAAGATTTCTTAATTTAAGTCAAAGCTAAATAAATTACAAAAACTAAAAAAAGTCAAAGTTAAATAAATTACAAAAGGGCCTCGGTGACCTAGTGCGTATGAGCGTATAAAATACGCTGTAAACACCTAGGGAGTGTGGGTTCGAATCCCACACACATCGTAAGAGTTATTCCGCCTTACGACATTTACAGCCATACCTGAACAGCTTGCATCAGGACTGTAGCTTTTTAATGGATGATGAGCATGAAAAAGTTGTTCATGAAATATTCTATAGTACCATTTAATACTAAGCGGTAAATGTATATTAAATTTACTTAGTACAAAATAGTAAATATAATTTTAAATATTATATTATATTATATTTAAATATTCCATTGACAGAATAATTTCTTATAAGTACAATAAAATACATGTATGTAAATACGGCGCTATATAATATACATATATACTCTTATCATTCATTCACTAGTGACATATACGATATGTAAATAAACATGATATTATATAAGTATGTATATATATCAATATCATATAAATAAAAATTCTTCAAGTAACCGTTATGTTGTTTATTTATTTACATTTTTTTGTACTACGCATTATATCCTCAACAATTTCAAATTATCGAGTAAAACAAATGCAAAAAATTTGTTGAAGAAATTTGTTAGAAAATTTGAAAAAATCAAATAACACTTTCGTCAATTATAAAGTAACCCTATATTATTAAAAAAAGTTGTTAACAGAAATAAGAGTATAATATTGAAGCTTTAATTTTTGTGTATTACTTCAAAAAAATTTTAGCAGGTGTTCAAGTTACAGGTGTTTAAAAATTGGAAATTTTCAGTTTTTGACCCCTTACAGCTCCTAAACGGGGGGTGATACAAAAAAAATTTCTGAAATGACTCATACTTATTTTCAAAGATCTAACTTCTATCTAACTTCTGTTCTAACTTCTAACAATTTCAAGTTTCCAACTTAAATCGTTTAGAAGATAGAAGGGTTAAAGGATTTTGCAAAATTTGAGTTTCGCATAACGGTAAATTAAGACACCGTATGCCACAAATATATATTTATTGTATATATAATTTTAAAGCTAATAAAAGTAGTAATCGTTTGGCGTTTTCAAAATGAAGATATACCTTATACAACTTGTGCTATAACAATTTAAATATAGAGCTTTTTTGAACCTTTGGGGAGCTGTAGCTCCGTAACGGGTGGGGCTACAAAAAAAAGTTTTAAAACTAAAATTAATATTTTTGTGACATCTATCAGCAGTTAAAATTTCATAGCTCTATTTAAAAAAAAATGTGGGGATCTAAAAGTTAGGTGTTCGAGAGCTACCCTAAATTTTGGTCCAAACTGAACCAAAAAAAATAGGGAACCTACAAATTACTCCCAGAATATTTTGTGTAAATTTCAAGATTCTAGCTTTCTTAGTTTTTGAGTTAGCGTGCTGACGGATGGACGGGCGGACGGACGGACGGATATACCTTCATACCTTTAAAGGTATATCTAGCTCGCTTATTTCGAGGTGTTACAAACGGAGGAGTAATTTTATTATACCCGATCCTATCGTACGGGTATAAACATGATTCGTGGATAAATAAACAAGATATTATTAAATGACACTTTTACAATAAAAATGCAATACTGTTTTTTGATATTAAAATTGATACAACTTTTTATACTCAAGTTTATTTTTTATTTATTTTTTCACTTTTAACTTGAACTTGTAAGTTAAACTTGATCACATTCTCAATTTGTATTTCATGATCATAGTTTATATATGAAAGCAAATTCATCAAAAGCTAAATTTACATATATTATAACAAAACATTTAATTTAAAAAATTAGTTTGTATACATTTAATTATGTATTCAATTTTTTAATTTTTCATATAAACTTAAAATAAAGTTTAAAATTAAGTTAATTCAACAAGAAGGTTAAAAACTCCTCCTGCAATAGAATCGGTATATCAAAAGCTTTAAAAAAGCACCTCCAGCACCAAAACCGGCATATTTATACTACTGGAATCAGACTACGTAAAAGAGGGATATAACTGCTATGCAATGTTTCCAGTGTCTGGGGTTCAATCACAAAGCTAATGAATGTACTAAAATAGATATTTGCGTAAACTGAACGAAGTAGCATAAAACCAAGGATTGTCCTGGATTCAAATGCATCAATTGTACGAAACACAATAATTTTCAACTTGAGAGTAATAAATTGGATACGAATCATAGAGCCACGAGTATGCATTGCCTCTTAATTCAAAAACTTTAATGTGTTTGCATAGCATAGCAAAGAGAAAAAAAACGGATTACAAAACAACAAATGTTTTTAATAATGATGAACAAAATTATTATATTATACTTGAATTCCAGAAGCATAAGAAAAAAAGAAAGAGGAATTGAAATATAAATTAAATATATTAAATATAATTAGACATAATTATTGTCAATGAAACTTAAATCTATTCGCATGAGGCTAAACACTATAACATACCTAATTTCAAGTCAATTTTCAACTTTAGAGATAGTAACAGGGGTGGAGGAGCGAACGAAAACATCAAAATTGGTACAATGTATAAATTATATAGCAGTGACGACGCAGAATTCATCAGCCATGTGGATAACATCTTTTACAGGCACAAGAATACAACGATGATGGCGGACACAAATATTTATATACTGAGCAATGCACAAGCAGCTCAAAATTACCTAACTATGCTAGTATCTAGTGGTCTAGACATAATTAACAAAATTAAAACTAACAATGCAACAAAAGTAACACATACATTTAACATGATCATTGATCTGGTAAAATTCAAGGAGGATATTAGGCAGAGTCTTTTTAAAAATACCCCGTGTTTTATTGAAAAATACCCCAATATGCTAAGAATGAAAATACATCACTAAGAAGTGTTAGAACAAGGAACAACAAATGGATTAATCAAGAATTAATTCAGATGATGATAAAGTGAGATAAGAGTTACATATATGAACATAATGTAAATGTTAATGTTATGTAATGTTAACATTATAATAATGTTAACCTAAATATCAATTATTAGCTCATTCACCTTTTATAAATAAAGTATTTTAGTCAAAGAATAACAGGAAATGCAATTTAGCATTTCTGTTAATTAATTTTTCATTAATAAATTTTAAATAAATGTACATTGATATTTGCTAAACATTTCATAATTAGTATTAAGTAATATTATTGTTTTTATATTAAGAAATGCTAATCTTACCATCAAATAATTATAAAATTTTTAATATAAATAAATCAACATATAAAATAAAAATCAGTCTTAAGACCATACCAACAAGAACTAAATTGTTTTAATTAAATAAAAAACGTAACTGGCGCAGTCGCGGAAAATTTAATCTCAAGATTAAATTTTGAACTTTTTAAAAAAAAAGTTTAACAAGTGAATTATGAACTAAACGCACTTTACGAATTCGATAATAGCAAACCCTTCATATATAGTCCTGAAAATAATGATAAATTTTTAGTAGAAATTTTAACGGAAAAAATAGATAATTTAATTAAAGGGCATATTCCTCCAAATAGTACAATAATAGAAATATATAATAGATTCTCTGAATTAAAATTGTTAGATGACGAAAGAGTTGTTGACTACAGGCATAGGGAAAAAAAACAAATAAAAATTTGATCATTAATACTACCAAAATAACAATAAAAATAATAACAATTATTATAACAACAAGAATAGTTATAGTCTTAGTTATAAGTATAATAATGATAACAATAATAGTAGTAATTTTAATAATAATTCTGGTTCGCAACAATCCAATAACAATATTATTGCTACACAATATCAGAAACCCAATAGTAATAATAGCATACAGCAATTTAGATATTGGAGATACTCTAACAGTACAAGACAAACAAGATACTATAACAACAGCGAGGTTGCCGAACCCATGGAAGTTGAAAATACACGAAAAACGCAAGAACATGACGTACATTTTACAAGACAGCCTCGGACAACAAATTACCGACAGTAACTTTAACTTTAATTAATAATCAAAAACTAAAATGTTGGATAGACATCGGTTCTGATACAAGCATAATTAAATCTAATATTTTAAAAAACTTTAAAGAAGAGAACTTAGACAAACCGTTCTTCTTTAAATCCCTTAATGGCTTAAATAAAGTAACAAAACAAAATTATTGCACCAATACCAGAAGAATTTCAGACTTCTGGAACCCTTTCATGAAAAATTCACAACTTTTTCAGCAAGAAATATAACGCTATCATAAGACAAAACTTTTTGGTTCCTTTGGTGCGAAAATTGATATGAAAAACAAATTTTTAGAAATAAATATTAACAAAATATATTTTGAAAATTTTCTACTTTTTTTCGATATTAACGAAATAAACACCCTAGAAAGTAGTAAACTAGAGGACTTAAATTTAAATCATCTAAATAATGAAGAAAAAAATAAAATATCGACATTATTAAAATAACACGAAAATTTCTTTTTTAAAGGAGAAAATCTATCCTTTACTCATGAAATACAACATAAGATTATAACGACTACAAGTAGTCCTATCTATTCTAAAATTCATAGATATCCACAAGTTCATGAAAAAGAAATTGAACGACAAATACAAGACATGTTAAACCAGGGTGTTAAAAGGGAAAGTAAGGAGTTCGCTTCGAACTTTTGCGAAGGGCGGTAGTTATTTCCCACTCAAGTAAAAAATTTTAGTAAAATCACAAAATAAAAAATTAAAACTGTAAAACAGTTAAATCAAACCAATTTAGCAATTAAAAAAAAAAAAAATTCACTGTGCGAAGTGGTTCGCATATAATAATTTAACTATATTATTTACACACATAAGGTAATAATCAGAAATTATTTCTGCATTGGTTGCCTTTCACACAAGGATTGCTAGATGCAATCTACTGAGGAGGAATCACTTAAATCTTCTATAAATGCACGATTTCGAGTACTTATGAAAGCTCGAAATAATCCCAAAAGCGATAATACCATGCCAAAAAATAATAATAAGCATGTCCACGAAATACGGGAACTTAAAGCCATGATTAACAGGTTACAAGAGGACAACCTTAAATATAAAAACCTGCTAGAGAAATACATGGCACAAAATCAACCATGTGCCTCAACAAGCACAAGCAATAATGTGTTCAGTCCCTTGATGGAGCTGGAGGTTCAAGCTGAAGATGTGGACCAACGCCCTGTTGATTCGATGGAGCCTTCACCAGAGCTGAGCATAGATGAGTTGGCTAGGATAACTGAGCAAAAAAAAAAAACATAAAGAAAAATAATAATGTAAAACATACCGTGCAAGGTACTGTTAATTTTACTGCAACTACACAAAATAACGTGGATGATGATTTAAAAAAAAATACGAAAAAAAGAATGCCACCAATTAATTTTGGCAGCACTGACGTCAGTTATCTGAAAAAATTAATTAAAAATAAAATCAACGTTACCGATTTCTTGATTAAGCAGATCAGTGACCACCAAAACATCCTGTATACGTATAATATCGATGACCATACAAAAATATGTGAACTGCTTGAAAAATCAAAAATAAATTACTTCACGTACACACCAAAAGAATTAAACGACTCACGTTAGTCCTTAAGGGACTGAGTAGCTCCCATTCCTGTGAGGAAGTCATGGAAAGTTTAAAGTTGCATGAAACCAACACAATTAAATTTGAGAAAGTGACCAGATTATCCACGAGAAAATCTATTAAAAACAATAAAAAGTTACCATTCTTCATAATACAGGCGTCACCTAAAAGTACATATAAAGAAATTTCAGAAATAAAAGCAATTGACCATCAAATAATACGTTGGGAACGATTAAACAAACCAGACATACTTCAATGTACCAGATGTCAGCGTTTTGGTCACTCTGCGGCTAATTGTAAAATGGATCACAGATGTGTCAAATGCGGAGAAAACCATCCACCGAGTGAATGTGCAATCAAGCCGGATGATCACAAAGATAAGCTATTCTGCAGTTTGTGTAAAAAGTTCGGGCATCCAGCCTCTTACAGGAATTGTCTAGAATATAAATTAAAAATTCAAAGCCGCGAAGAAGCGAAGGAACTTACTAAAAACAAAATTATAAATAAGCACATGTCTTCTAATGCAATACAGCCGAACATATCTTTTGCAAATATGGTGAGATCAAATAATATTAATTATAATAATACTAACACTAATAATAATAATAATAGTAGCAATTCTAACACTAATATTCTTTTAGAAATTAAGAACAGTATTATTGAAATGCAAAAAAAATTTATAAGCATTGAAAAAACTATTAATTCCAACACAGAAAGAATTAATATTCTATCTAATTTCATAAGTGTTTAAAAATTTACAATGTTAAAAAATACATAAAACTACAAATTAATTTCGGTAAATGTAAATTCTCTTATCTCCTACAATAAAAAAATCTCTTTTATGCACTTTTTAGAGAATCATAATCCAGACATAATTTGTGTATGTGAAACGAAATTAAAACCATCTGATCACATATTAATTAATAATTATGACCTAATAAGAAGAGATCGTAAAATTGATATTGAAGGTGGAGGCGTTGCCATAGGTATAAAACAAAAATGGAATTATCAAATTGTAAACAATGACATTTTTGATAATTTTATTTGCATTGAACCATGTATTATCTCTCTTCAATTAAAGCAAAATAAAAAATTATTCATAATTTCTATTTATGCGTCGAATAGAAATTCCAATAATTTTTTAACAGAATTAAAAAAAATATTCGACTTGTTAAATTTGTCGAACTTAAATAATTTTTATGTGTTAGCGGGTGATTTTAACGCTAAACACATATCTTGGTTAAATAACGACAACAACGCACGAGGTATTCAGCTATATAATTGGCTACAATTAAATAATATTTTGCTAAAAACACAATTGCATTTAACTGATGCACCTACACTACCACGTTCCAACTCATATATTGATTTAATTATCACCGACACTAGAATAAATGT
Organism: Poecilobothrus nobilitatus; assembly: GCA_947095535.1. Classification (NCBI taxonomy): domain Eukaryota; kingdom Metazoa; phylum Arthropoda; class Insecta; order Diptera; family Dolichopodidae; genus Poecilobothrus; species Poecilobothrus nobilitatus. The sequence continues at coordinate 201,651,070 of OX352772.1, forward strand.
ATATTTCTCGCAATCTAACAATAAACTCACCACACTTCCATATGACAGCGATCATAACGCTATCTGTCTACAATTTAGGGTTAACAGTGAAGAATTTTTGCTAAAAGAGGAACCAACAGTCAAAAAATTTAACTTTAAAAATACAAATTGGGCAAAATTTCAGTTCGCACTGGATAATAATTATTTTATGGAATACAAAAATATCAAAAACAAAATAGTAGATAATTGTAATATTTCAAATGATAATATTAATTTTCACCTTTTACAATTAAATAAAATCATAACTAAAACCATAGATGAAATAGTCCCAAAATATCATTTTAAAAATAAAATATATAAATTTTACTCTACTAAGTTAAAAAAACTACTTACAAAAAAGTATGAGTTAATGAAAGATATCCATAAAATTCATAAACAAAGACTAAGTTTTTCCAGTGAAAACCTGCAACTTCTTAAAAGTTTGCTAAACAACATAAATATTTTAATAAAGCAACAATTAAAAATAGAAATTAACAAATATTGGTCTAACCGCCTTCAAAATATAAAACCAAACAATAGTTCCAATATGTTCCCGGAAATAAATAAAATCTTTAGAAATAACAATTGTCATAAAATTTCAAAATTACATATTGCCCAATCAGATTTATCTCTTCTCATAAATAATAACATTGATATTAATACCCTACAAAAAAATAACTCTAACGAATACATAATTACAGATCAATCTCAAATTTATAATATAATTGGAACATATTTAGAAAAAGTCCACAAAAGTAATTCACCATCCAACAACAGATTTCATCAAAAAATCTTGCGTAATGTTCAGCAATTTAAAGACCACACCATCCACATGAAAGATAACAATATTGCGATTTGCCAATTCAGCAATTTAAACAAATCTTCTAACCAAAATAACAATAGCCAATTCACAAACCAAATAGAACTTCACCATAAATTTAAATGTTTAAAGAACAAAATTTCATCTGGAATGGATGAAATTCCAAATATAGTTTTAAAAAATTTAAGCACCTTCATAATTAGTAAATATGTAATACTTTTTAATAATGCAATAAATAACTCGTATTTTCCAAATATATGGAAAACAGCGAAAATTATTTTGCTAAAAAAACCTGGCAAAGACGCAACTAATCCAGGTAATTATAGACCGATTAGTTTAATGCCAAACATAAGCAAAGTATTTGAAACTCTTATTAATGACAAATTATTAAGTTTTTTAAATACCAAGCAGTTATTTCCCGAAAATCAGTTCGGCTTTAGGTACAAGCATGGAACTGTACATGCTATAACCAAATTAAATTCAGATTTATGATGGTTCATTAATAAGAATTTCGGTGTTACTGCCTGCCTAATCGATATGGAAAAAGCCTTTAATATGGTATGGTTAGATGGCTTAATCTACAAGCTTCTAAAATTGTTGGTTCCCAAATATTTAATTTCAATTATATTGAGTATGGTATATAAAAATAAATTTTATATCCACAATAAAAATAAAATGCTGGAAAAACGTTTTTGTATTAAAAATGGATTATTACAAGGTACAGTTAATGCACCAATTCTGTTTTCAATATATGTAGCAGACTTACTAAATTTATTAGCACAGTTTCGTGGTAATAATTATGCGTTAGCATTTGCTGACGATATAATAATCTACTCAGCCAATGATACGGTGGACAGCATTAAACGAATGGTGCAGAACATGTTCAATATTGTAATAGATTACTGTAAAATTTGGTTGCTCAAAATTAATTACAGCAAATGCGAAACAATTTTGTTTCGAAATACTGTAACCAAAACAAGTCCACATATTAAAAAACATTGGAAAGAATTCATTATAAAAACACCAGATAATGTTCCTCTTGTCAATAAAAAAGTAGTTAAATACCACGGCGTTCAATTGCATCGTAATCTTAACTATATCGATCATATAAAATATAGCATTTCAAAAGGTAACAAATCTTTCATGGCGGTGAAAAAACTTTTTTACAACAAAAATATTAGTAGAAGAGTCAAAATAATATGTTACCAAACATTAATAAGACCATCGCTTGTATATGGTGCACCAATATGGTACAACATTAGTGCAAGCTTAATGGAAACATTACGTAAATTCGAAAGAAAGTGCTTAAGAGTGTGTACCAACATAAATCGTAAGCCCAAATCCGACTACAAATATTATTATTCAAATAAATATTTGTATAAGGAAGCCCATATCATACGTATCGGTAATTTTATAATAAAATTAATCAGAAATCATTATGATAGAGCACAAAACACTCCAGAGAATGGTTTAATATCGCATATATTTTACTACAATGAGGAGTACATTGAAAAGACATTGCTCACGGGTTTCATAGCCCCTGAGCATTTCATCTTTTTAGATAAAAATCGTTATATCCAAAGCCAAAATCATGTGCCCCTATTATACCACTATAATAGACGGGCTACGTGTAAAGCTATTGAATATAACCCGGGCAATATAAATGGAGAAAATTTAAAATACGATATGTCCATTCCGGACAAAGATAAATTAATTAAAAGAAAATTTTGGTGGTTGGAAAATGATTATGAATTAGATTAGAGTATTAATAATACAGTTTATTTTACCTAGGTTAAGTAGGTTAGGTAGGTTAGGTAGGTTAAGTTTTATTTTATAAAAATTTTTTGAAATAATATCGGTTTTTGTTTGCCCGGCTTTTCCAATAGTCACTTTATTATAGTCTAAACACTCACTTTTTCAGCTTTAAGTTTTATATCATTTAGCATAAAATTAGCATATAAAAATTAAAATTGTAATTTAAATGTTAAATACTTTTATAAGTTAAAACCGTTTTTGTAAATTTTTTTAAGGTTAAGTAGTTTAAGATTGTACAATGGGTAAAAATAAAAATTTAATTTAAAAAAAAAAAAAAAAAAAGGGAAAGTAACTCACCATATAACAGCCCCTTGTAGACAGTACCAAAAAAAATAGATAACTCAGGTAAGAAAAAGTGGCGCCTTGTAGTGGATTATCGCAAACTAAATGATGTTACAGTAAGCGATAAATTTCTAATACCTAATATAGATAATATATTAGACAAATTGGGAAAAGCACAATATTTTGCAACTTTGGACTTAGCCAAAGGTTTTCACCAAATTCTAGTAAAAAGAGAAAACAGAAGAAAAACAGCTTTTCTACCCCGTTTGGACACTATGAATTTGTTAGAATTTTGGTCTCAAGACTGCTCCATCTACTTTCCAAAGATTGATGAACTCAGTTCTCAGAAATTATATCAATAAAATTTGTGTAGTTTACATAAATGATATTCTGGTCTTCAGTACTTCTCTATGTGAACATTTAATAAATTTAAAATTATTAATATTAGAAAAACTAGAAAATGCATCTCTTAAAATTCAAGTAGACAAATGCAATTTTCTACTTAAAGAAACTGAATATTTGGGTCATACATTAACCTCTGAAGGAGTTAAGCCCAATACCCAAAGCCCAAAGTTAAGCCTAAGTTCTAAAGTAAATCCCAACGACCCTAACTACATAGTGGCGTTCGAGAATTTAAAAAATAACTTAACAAATTATCCAATTTTAAAATACCCTGATTTCCATAAAAGTTTTAAGTTAGTCACAGATGCCAGCAATTTTGCAATTGGTGCTGTACTTACATAAGATAATCATCCGATTTGTTATGGGTCTAGGACTTTGAATAATCATGAAAAAAACCATTCAATAATAGAAAAAGAATTATTGGCTGTTGTTTGGGGAACTAAATATTTTAGACCATATTTATATAGAAAACCATTTCTACTTCAAACAGACCATCAGGCAATTGTTACAAAATGCCTGACCAAATATCCCGGAAATGACATTAACCCGAGACTACAAAGGTGGTTAATACAGTTAGGTGAAGATAATAAAGTGGTTGATTTTCTTAGCAGAATAAATCAGGAAACCAATGAACTAAATGTTTTCAATGATAATTATTCTAGTACATTTCCATTAGATAGCGAAATCTCAAGATTGAGTTTTAAGAACATGTTTAACAACCTAAATGAAATAATATAGCTGAAGAATCTTTAGACGGAAATACGGCACATTCAGCTATAGAAAATTTGAATGATCATATACCAATCCTAGACAATGTCGCGATAGATTCAAAATGCAAATAATTTTAAAAAAATCAAAAGACAAAGAGCTTGAAACCGTATTCGGTAATAAGAGAATTTTCATAGAAAAGAAAGACTTAAGTCATGACAAACTTGATGATTTTATAAGAATACATATAACTAAATGTAAAATAGGAATATTTTCTGAGCTAAATGATCACGAATACAACAAATTGCAAAATTCACTATTTCCTAACCTAACATAAAAAAAATTAAATTTGTAAAATGCTCATTTTATGCAAGAGATATACAAAACGAGGAAGAATTGAAAAAACAAATATTCTTGTTTCATAAATTTCAAACAGGACATTCAAGAATAATCAAACAACTTACGAAGGAATTAAGTCCAAAATATATCATCCAAACCTGAAAATTAAAACACACGAAATTATTAATAACTTGACTTATGCTCCTCAGCTAAATATGATAGAAAACCTATCAGAAATAAATTTTCATTGAGAGAAACTCCTTCTAACACAAACGAAATAATTCACGTAGATATATATATATAAATAGTAAACATTCATTTATAAACTTTTTTGATAAATTTTCTAAACATTCAAAACAATTAAACAATTAAAGGTAAAATACATAAACTCGTTTTTGATAATGAATTCAACACGAGAAATACAGGAGATTTTTGCATAAACGAGGGGACTACATTTCACTTTACAAAACCCAATGGTCATACCGGAAACTCAAATATAGAAAGGTTCCATAACACGATAACTGAACTAAATTTAGAAGATAAATTACCAGTTAAGTTACAAATGCTAAAAGCTGTTAAAATATACAACAGCACTTTCCATTCTACAATTAAAACAACGCCATTCCAAGTTCAAGATAAATATATCGACTACAAAATAATAAAACAAAGGATTAATGGCAAAAAGATCAATACTATCGTACACTAGAAAGAATACAGTTGCCTTTGTCAACTCTTAGGTACCCGTACGAACCAATAGTATTCTGTCTGAACCACAGCCTGTCACTCTGCTTACAATATTATTTTTTTAATATTTTAGTATTTTAAAATAATTTGGATGAATTTTATAATTTCTAGAACTATGGGTTGCACATATATTCAAACTATATGTTTATACATTCTTCAAAAGCAGATTCTAACCTTCCACATAACGATTATCAATCCAAAACTTTTTCAAATATTCTATAGTACCATTTAATACTAAGCGGTAAATGTATATTAAATTTACTTAGTACAAAATAATAAATATAATTTTAAATATTATATTATATTAATTCGCACATAGTATATTTATATTGTTATAAGTATATCGCCATACATTGCAATATTTCTTTAAAAATATTTCCATTCATAGAATGCTTTCTTATAATTACAATAAAATACATATATGGATGTACATACGGCGCTATATAATATACATCTATACTCTTATCATTCATTCATTAGTGACGTATACGATATGTAAATAAACATGATATTATGTAAGTATGTATGTATATCAAAATCATATAAATAAAAATTCTTCAAGCAACCGTTATGTTTTTTATTTATTTACATTTTTTTGTACTACGCATTATATCCTCAACAATTTCAAATTATCGAGAAAAACAAAATGCAAAAAATTCGTTAAAGAAATTTGTTAGAACATTTTAAAAAATCAAGTAACACTTTCGTCAATTATAAAGTAACCCTATATTATTAAAAAAAGTTGTTAACAGAAATAAGAGTATAATATTGAAGCTTTAATTTTTATGTATTACTTCAAAAAAATGTTAACAGGTGTTCAAAATAGGAAATTTTCAGTTTTTGACCCCTTACAGCTAAAGCACCCCCCTAAACAGGGGGTGCTACAAAAAAAATTTCTGAAATAACTCATACTTATTTTCAAAGATCTAACTTCTGTCAAACTTAAACCGGTTTCCTACTTAAACCGTTTAGAGGATAGAAGGGTTAAAGGATTTTGCAATAATTCAGTTTCGCATAACGGTAAATTAAGACACCGTATAGCACAAGTATATATTTATTATATACATGTTTGTAAAGCTCATAATAGCACCTATCGTTTGGAATTTTCAGATTGAAAATATACTTTATACAGCTTGTGTTATAACTATTTAAATATAGAAAAAAATTTCGAACTTTGGGGGGGTGTAGCTCCTTAACGAGTGGGGCTACAGAAAAATTAATATTATCATAAAATTAATATTTTTATGATACCTATCAGCAATTAAAATTTCATGGCTCTATTTCAAAAAAATTTTGGAGATCTAAAAGTTAGTTGTTCGGGAGCTACCCGAAGGTTTCGTCGGATCTCAACCAAAAAAAATAGGGAACTTACAAATTGCTTCCAGAATATTTTGTGTAAATTTCAAGATTCTAACTTTCTTAGTTTTTGAGTTAGCGTGATGACGGACGGACGGACGGACATGTCTTAATCGACTTAGAATTTGATTCTGATCCGATCCATACCTTTGAAGGTATATGTAGCTCGCTTATTTCGAGGTATTACAAACGGAGGAGTAATTTTATACTCGATACTTATCGTACGGGTATAAAAATAATGTAAATAGGGAAAACTATACCGAAAATAGAGAAGAAGGTTTTATAAAAAATTATAAGTCACTTCGACATAAAGAACAACCAAAATTCAGAAAATAATTGCACAATATTCACCCAAGTAACATAAAAATATATTTTAAATATAAAAATGATGACAATATTATAGACAAAAATTCGAAATCAATAGAAGAAAATCAAAGACAAGAAAAACATGTTGACATTAGAACGGATCCTTAACCTTTAACTTTACATACTGACAAAGATCCATAAACGGCTTTTTACACTACAAGACATGGAAGAAAAGTACGCCCTCCAAAAAGATATGGGTATTAGAATTATATATAGGTACTTCATCCTTTTTTCTCTCTGTTTTTATTATTTAACAATAAAATATTCTTAATCTTAATTTTGAAGGTACTACTTTTTCAATATGGATTATACTTTTGTTACTCGCTCTAAACGCAACTACTGCAGCGATGTTAACTGTGGAACATTTAGATTCAGAATATGGATACGTGGAAATCAAAATAGACCAAGCAGAAAAGAGTAACCAAATTTGATATTATCTTACATATAATAAATCCTATAGAAATTTTTCAAATTTTAAACGACATAGAAATCAAAATAAATAATTCATCTTTATTAATTAATAAGATTTATTAAAAATGCAAATAGAATGAATCAGAAATAAGGTTCTTATGCTAATTCCACATAGGACTAAAAGAGGCCTGATCAACCCAGTAGGTACTATTTGGAAATGGCTCTACGGCACTTTAGATAATGAAGATCGTCAAAACATCTAAAACCATTTTGTATTACAAGATCAAAATATTCATAATACAATTGACTCTATAAACCAACAAATTCAAATTAATGACTTATTAAGACTTCTATACTTCTCAAAAACATTATTTAATCAGACAGAAATAAAATTTTAAAAACATTTTCAATTCTTAATGACACTGAAACTAAAATACTTTCTGAACAACATTTTTTTGAAATACAATTAAAACTGAATGTTATAAACGAAAAAGTAGAGCACATTCAAAATAATGTAGCATCCGCTAGATTAGGTCTATTACATCCAAATATCTTAACAGATGAAGAAATCACCAAATATAATATAGATTTGATTCAAAATAAATTTCTTATAAGTACTTGTGATGAAAGAAAAATTGCATTAAACGGAAACTTTTTTATTAATTTTAATAATTGCACAGTAACAATTGGCAATAAAAATTTTACTAATAATGTTTTCCATTTCATAGAAAGATTTGTTGTACCGAATTTTGAAAATATAACTTATGAATCAGAAAATATAACTTTTGACGATATCGTATTGCAACAAGTACAAAATATAAAAGAAGCGGAGAAATAATCAAAATTCCATAAAGTTACTAATTACGGAATTTCTTCATTTGTTTGCTCAATATTTTTTGTAGTTTTTATTTTAAAAATAAATAAAAAACAAATTATAATATGTAAGTTAACAACGTATCAAGTTACCAAATTCCCATTTTTATAATGTTTGCATAAGTGTTAATGGAAAATAATGTTCTCACCAAAAATTGCTTATCCGGCGTTTATTAACATTTTTCATGTTCCCACAAGCCTACAACGAAATTATTTTCTCACCAAAAATCGCTTATTCAGCGTCTACCGAATTATCAAAGTTTTTTCTTTCCCATCAAGATAATTCACGTGGCCCAACATGCATCAAAATTAGTACATAAGTTAAGGCATTTTAGAATATTTTTTAGTCTTAATTAGAATACGGATTAATAATCTAATTCTTAATCGCTAAGAATAAAATTAAATTGTAATAAGTAATTTTAAAAGTAAACAAAATTAATTTTTTCTACATAACTGAACTTGCGATCAAGATAATTCACGTGGCCCAACATGCATCAAAATTAGTACATAAGTTAAGGCATTTTAGAATATTTTTTAGTCTTAATTAGAATACGGATTAATAATCTAATTCTTAATCGCTAAGAATAAAATTAAATTGTAATAAGTAATTTTAAAAGTAAACAAAATTAATTTTTTCTACATAACTGAACTTGCGATTTAATAACTGGCGCCCGAGCAGAGTTAAATAATTTTTTTTTTACAAAAAATTGTGGAGGTCCGAGGAATTATAAAAAGGAAAAAAAGCAGACCGTAAAACTTTCTTTGAAGAACTCTACAAACAAACAACTTTGTGTGTTGAAAGTCGTACCAATAGTAGGGTATTCACGAAAAATAAAAGCGAACGCCTAAAAGAAACTACGAAATAACCTCTGAAGTGAAAAGCGATTATCAGACTCAATGAAAATCACAGTATTGCTCCTGTAAGTGTTTTTTCTTTTTTCTCATTTTACAAAAAACTATAAACTGGGGGAATTCTACAAATCAATTTAAATAAAAGGAAAATCAATCAAAATTATCAAAAAATAAAAAAAACCAAAAAAGGAATTTTTTTCGAAATAAATAATAAAACAAAAATTAATAAAAATGAAAGAACAATTAGAAGGTATTATAGAGCAGTTGAAATATCATTATCCAAAATACTAGATTCAACTTCATCTCAAACAAAACTGTTCAATGTTTTATGGATCCACAACGTAGAAAGCATTCTACTCGACTATGATTTGGTAAAGGCCTATATATAGAGTTATACTACAAGCAATAATAGGCAAAGTTCGTGGAAGCACTAACGGCACTCTTATATCTTACAGTATATTTGACGATGATTGGGAAGCTATAAAAAGTTGTCTATCACTTCATTATGCACACAAACGCGACCTCCGAACCTTAGAATACCAGATTAGTATCAATTCATCAATTGTCGATAATTATAAACAAGATAAAGACAGAACGTTATTCTCGATGTACTGATAGAGTCTCAGAGAAATCGGGCTTTAGATGTGTTCATCAGAGGAGTAAATGGAGAACTCTCTAAATATCTAATGCTGCAAAAGCCACAAACTCTCCCAGAAACGTATTCAACATGTCTAGAACTTCAAAATTATAATTGCAGAAGTTACACCTTGCATAATAAATAAAACACACCAGCAATAAATAGAACCCTAAATAACAGCATACGACAACCGTTCACATCGTCAAGGCAACCATATCAACAACGACCACAACTAACAGTGCAGCAGAAAGTTTCTGCGTACAACATTTATCATCAAAAATCATCTTTTTTTCCACCTAGACCTCCTAAACCTTTGGAGAGAATGGAGATTGATCCATCAATGCAAACTAGACAAGTGGGTTACATGAATAGGCCTGCACACTCAAATGATATCTATAAACGACCACCCAGCGCGAGTAATTTTCCAGGTACTAAAAATCAAAGACTATTGCATATGGAAATTCCAAACGAGGTTGAATATGCTGAATACAATGAAACTTATGATCCTGACTACGCAGAAGACGAGGGAAACTTGGAAGAAGATATTTAGGAGATAAATTTTATGACGGACGCCTGTCCAGCGTTTCATACTTAGAATATGAAACCCGAGACAATAAAATTTTAAAATTTACGGGAACCAACAAGAACTTCGTAAAACCTGAACTCGCTACCAATGCCAAAACAGTAAACAAAGCTTTTACACTACGCTTTGCAGGAGGAAATATACAAATCTCGCAGAAATTTGGAGGAACATTTTTTGAAAAACTAGGAAACAACACATACTTAGAATTTTTTGTTTTGCCAGGACTCACAACTTTCGACTGTATAATAGGCGATGACACATTAAACTATAATCGACAGAAAAAAAAATATCTTGAGAATCGATCCTAATATACAAATACCATTAAAAGCAAAAATGTCAGCTTAAGTTAACGAAATCGAATTAGAAATAGAAGATTTATCTACATCAACTAAGGACCAAGTTCTCGCAATCATAAACAGGCATAGGAAAATATTTGGACCGATTAATAACAAAGAGATAATTGACACTGATGTAAAGGCAGAAATCAAAGCAACAACTGAAAAACCCATATATACAAAGTCATACCCATATCCTGCGAACATGAGGAAGGAAGTCAAAGCACAAGTAAAACAGCTGCTCAAAGATGGAATAATACCACCTTCTAAGAGACCGTACAACTGCCCCATCTGCAAAAACCGGACTTTTCAGGTAACAAAATATATCGGATGGTTATCGACTTTAAAAGATTTAATGCTGTAACTACATTTGGCACATAACCGATCCCGGATATTTCTAGCACACTTGCAAGCTTAAGTGACTCAACATTTTTTAAAACAATTGACCTTACTTTTGGGTTCCACCAGATAATGATGAAAAAGGAAGATATCCCGAAAACAGCCTTCTTTACGATGAATGGGATGTATGAATTTTTAAGACTTCCGTTCGGATTGAGAAACACGCCGTCAATATTTCAGCGTATGATGATGACGTCCTTAAAGACCAGATAGGCAAGACCTGTTACGTATACATAGATGACGCAATAATATTGGGAAAAACCAAAGAAAAGCATTTAAGAGTAAACTTAGAGAAAAGCACATTTCTGAAAACAGAAACAGAATTTCTTGGATACTTGGTAACAAGGGAAGGTATCAAACTGGATCCAAAGAAAGTAATGTCTATTCGAAACATCAAACCCCCAGAAAACTTGAAAGTTCTTAAATTATTTTTAGGACTAACGTCCTACTACAAAAGATTTATCCGTAACTTCTCCAAAGTTGCCAAACCATTAACAAATCTAACTAGAGGTAAAAACGCACACATCCAAGTAAATATGTAAAAAAAAGTCATTATAAAACTAAACAAGGAAGAATTGCATGCTTTTAACAGGGTGAAAGACGACTATCATTTTCCGAAATATTGATATTTTCTAACTTTGATACTCTTTCATACTCATTCAGATAAAGCAATTGGAGCAGTATTGTTACAGGCAGAAATCAGCAGAGATAAACCAACAACTTTTATCTCTAGAACATTAAATTGCACCAAGGAAAATTACGCCACAAACGAAAAGGAAATGCTGGCAATAGTGTGGGGATTGGATAACCTACGGAATTATTGGTAATTGGTAACCTACGGAATTATCTCTATGGAGCAGGAAAAATTAGGATACTCACAGACCATCAGCCATTAACCTTTTCGCCGAATTTCGTTCAAAGTTTCTTTTATAATGCCGAGTTTATTGAATGTTATTTATTCGAGTTGTTGATCCACTTTATTGACTTCTTTGAGAATATCGTTGTATCTTTCTATTACTTCATTTGTTATGGTCATTATTTCGTGGTTGATTTGGTATTGTTAGTTGTTGTTCTCTGTTAGCTCGCTCTGACTTTTTAAAATGAAATTCCAGTCAGTGGCATCTGGTGTTCCTTCAAGCTATTTCTAAGCTGATCCAATCCAGTTAATAAATCTTTGCCTTACCTTTGTTCCTCTCAGTTTCGCTATGATTCCATGATTTGATTTATTTGGAATTCTAGCTGAGGTTTGATCATATTTGTTGAATTGATTTTTTCAACTAACGGGATGATTTGTTGCAAAGCTTTGTCTTATTCTTCAAGGGTTATGACATGAACTAAATTGAAATGACCATTTATATTCTCCCCTGGTCTCGTTTTATAGTTGCGATGAGCCCCTTAAATTCAAATATTTGTTGCCATGCGGTGGAATTTGTAATGATACATCTAAAAGATAAATAAAGCTAAGGTATTAAGTTGCCGGAAGTATATTTTATGAGTGATTTGTGAATCTTTTTCCGGGTTGTTGTAGTTATTGTAACTGATTTGTTTATCCCTGACATAAATTGTCTGACCAGCCTTGTAATTTTTTGGAGTGTCCCTATTTTGGTTCTCTCTTTTCAATTTTATTTGCTGGTTTTTTCCAATGCGTTCGCTTAATTCGTTATTCACTTTTGTCCTTGTCTCTAATAAGTTTTGGAAGTTAATCTTACTTGATCTCCCATAGAATATGTCGCTTGGTTTTGTCTTTGCTACCGAATGTGTGGTATTATTTTCTTCTATCGTGACGTCTTCTACTACTTTTTACGTTATGCGAATTTTATACTTGTTGGGGTGATCTTTAAAAACCTTTTAAATAGTTGAGAGGTAGTTTCCGGCAATCTTTATACCATTGATTACGCTTGGATTTAATTTTTCTCTCAATAATATTTTTAGGATGGCTTGATTAATTTCTGGTACATGCACATAGTGTCTATGATATCTTGGGTGTGGTTGTTCGTATATTATCATGTCTTTTTCTTGTCTTCTGATTAGTTGATTTAAAAATACATTAATTGGGGCTTCGTAATGGGCAATCAAGGTTGAGCTGCCCTCATCTGCGCTGTGCACCGTATGTGATAGGTTATCTTCACTTGGACTACTAGCTGTTTCCGTTTCGCTCTTTTCGTATGGACTGCTTGCTGTTTCTTTAAATTCGTTAGTAAGATTGTTTATTTATGTTGACAATCTAGACAAGGCGTCTGCTACAACATTCGTTTTCCCTGGCTTATAAATTAGCTCATAATTGTATTCCTGGATTTTTGCCTTCCATCTTTTTAGTTTGGACTTATGTTGTCCATTTCCCAGCGGAAAGGTTAATAGCTGATGGTCTGTGAGTATTCTAATTTTTCCTGCTCCATAGAGATAATTCCGTAGGTTACCAATTACCAATAATTCCGTAGGTTATTCAATCCCTACACTATTGCCAGCATTTCCTTTTCGTTTGTGGCGTAATTTTCCTTGGTACAATTTAATGTTCTAGAGATAAATGTTGTTGGTTTATCTTTGCCGATTTCTCCCTATGACAATACTGCTCCAATTGCTTTATCTGAAGCGTCAGTAGTGAGTATGAAAGGCTTCTCAAAGTTAGAAAATATCAATATTTCGGAAAATGATAGTAGTTCTTTCACCCTGTTAAAAGCATGCAATTCTTCCTTGTTTAGTTTTAGAATAATGACATTTTAGAATAATTTTTAGTCTTAATTAGAATACGGATTAATAATCTAATTCTTAATCGCTAGGAATGAAGTTAAATTGTAATAAGTAATTTTAAAAGTAAAAAATGTATTCAGTAAATAAAATTACCGTACCCGTACGAACCGTTAGTATGTTCACAGCCTGTCACTCTGCTTACAATATTATTTTTTTAATATTTTAGTATTTTAAAATAATTTGGGTGAATTTTATAATTGCTAGAACTATAGGTTGTAGATATATTCAAACTATATGTTTATACATTCTTCAAAAGCAAATTCTAACCTTCCACATAACGATTATCAATCCAAAACTTTTTCAAATATTCTATAGTACCATTTAATACTAAGCGGTAATTGTATATTAAATTTACTTAGTACAAAATAATAAATATAATTTTAAATATTATATTATATTATATTTAAATATTCCATTGACAGAACAATTTCTTATAAGTACAATAAAATACATATATGTATGTAAATACGGCGCTATATAATATACATCTATACTCTTATCATTCATTCACTAGTGACATATACGATATGTAAATAAACATGATATTATATAAGTATGTATATATATAAATAAAATAATATCATATAAATAAAAATCATATCATATAAATAAAAATTCTTCAAGCAACCGTTATGTTGTTTATTTATTTACATTTTTTTGTACTACGCATTATATCCTCAATAATTTCAAATTATCGAGTAAAACAAAATGCAAAAAATTCGCTAAAGAAATTTGTTAGAAAATTTGAAAAAATCAAGTAACTCTTTCGTCAATTATAAAGTAACCATATATTATTAAATAAAGTTATTAACAGAAATAAGAGTATAATATTGAAGCTTTAATTTTTGTGTATTACTTCAAAAAATTTTAACAGGTGTTCAAGTTACAGGTGTTTAAAAATTGGAAATTTTCAGTTTTTGACCCCTTACAGCTCCTAAACGGGGGGGTGATACAAAAAAAATTTCTGAAATGACTCATACTTATTTTCAAAGATCTAACTTCTGTCAAAATTTCAAGTTTCTAAATTAAACCGTTTAGAAGATAGAAGGCTTAAAGGATTTTGCAAAATTTTAGTTTCGCATAACGGTAAATTAAGACACCGTATGCCACAAAAATATATTTATTGTATATATACTTTTAAAGCTAATAAAAGTAGTAATCGTTTGGCGTTTTCAAAATGAAGATATACCTTATACAACTTGTGCTATAACAATTTAAATATAGAGCTTTTTTGAACCTTTGGGAAGCTGTAGCTTCGTAACGGGTGGGGCTACAAAAAAAAGTTTTAAAAATAAAATTAATATTTTTGTGAGATCTATCAGCAGTTAAAATTTCATAGCTCTATTTAAAAAAAAATGTGGGGATCTAAAAGTTAGGTGTTCGAGAGCTACCCTAAGTTTTGGTCCAAACTGAACCAAAAAAAATAGGGAACCTACAAATTACACCCAGAATATTTTGTGTAAATTTCAAGATTCTAGCTTTCTTAGTTTTTGAGTTAGCGTGCTGACGGATGGACGGGCGGACGGACGGACGGATATACCTTCATACCTTTAAAGGTATATCTAGCTCGCTTATTTCGAGGTGTTACAAACGGAGGAGTAATTTTATTATACCCGATCCTATCGTACGGGTATAAAAATTAAATTTATGTATGTAAGTTGCTATATTAAAAGTAAGAAACTGAAATTACCTAAGAAAAATTTTAACAACAAAAAAAAGAAAAAAAAATAACCATAGTTTTAGCAACTCAGGAGGGTTTTTTATCAAGGGATGGAGGAGTTTCATATATGAACATAATGTAAATGTTAATGTTATGTAATGCTAACATTATAATAATGTTAACCTAAATATCAATTATTAGCTCATTCACCTTTTATAAATAAAGTATTTTAGTCAAGGAATAACAGGAAATGGAATTTAACATTTCTGTTGATTAATTTTTTATTAATAAATTTTAAATAAATGTACATTGATATTTGCTAAACATTTCATAATTAGTATTAAGTAATATTATGGTTTTTATATTAAGAAATGCTAATTTTAGCATTAAGTAATTCTAAAATTTTTAATATAAATAAATCAACATATAAAATAAAAATCAGTCTTAAGACCACACCAAAATAACTAAATTATTTTAATTAAATAAAAAACATAACTTAAGTTGTATAAACAGCAAATAAAGAATAACTCCAATGAGGAAATAAGAAAAGATTTTAAAAGGGTAAAACATGAAGTAACGAGTATGAGAAGGAGGGCAAAACAATTTCAGTATAATAAAGAAATAATAAATGCAGGCAATGATATTAAAAAATTGCTTAGAACTGTAAACGGAATTATTAATAACTGAACTGATACAGATAACTATAAAACCATTGCAAGTAATTTTAATCAACATGGATGAGCAGGAAATTCTGGAAGAAATTAATAACCACTTTGCCACTAATGATACTAATATGGCCCAGAGAACAAGTCATTATGTACCGGCTACATGAATTAGCAGAAATAATCAATCAATTTTTCTACACCCGACAAACACAGAATCAGGGGAATTTCCGGATGCTTGTAAAGACACCATTAATATGCCGCTTCATAAAGGCGGAACAAGGAAGAAGTTGCAAATTATGGGCCGATTATCCTTATCAATACCTTGGGCAAAATTGTTGAAAAAGTAATCAACAAAAGACTAAACAATTTCATAAATGGGACAATTAGATTCGACAAAAACCAGTATGGCTTTCAGGAGAATACAACCACTGAGATGGCAACTACGGAATTCATCAGGTACCTTATGGAGCAAATGGAACAAGAACTTTAGCAACGATTTTTATTGATCTCCAGAAAGCCTTTGATACAGTGAACATCAGCATAAATTAACTAAACTGGAAATGGGTAATGTTGTGGTTTGCATTAAAGAAAAATGTAAAACTATTGTAAAAGAATTAAAGTATAAATTTCCTGTCAGAGATTTAAAAAGAACAGACATTGAGAATTACTCTTTTGGACATATCGATAATGAAAAAATAACTCATAACTTAATAAATTTGCTTGAAAAATTCGATATAGTCTTAACAAATGGAAAACTTAAAGCAAAATTTTTAACAACATTTGTACGAGGAAATACTCGACTAATTGATATTTCCCGTTTGCAAGAAAATGAATAGACTTCAGATTTCAAAGGTGCTGAAATGTAATAACTTAACACATAAAATATATAAAGGCGTTTATGCTCTTGATCAATTGCCAAAACAAGTTTCAAAACCTAGTATTTTGATGGTAAATACTGATACTGTGAAAAGGGAAATGTGTTCCCAATGAAAAGAGAACACATTTGGTTAGCAATATTTGTTCCAGTTCAAGGGTGGGCAGAATATTTTGATTCATTTAGAAATCCGCCATTTTACAATGAGATTATAAAATTTTTACAAAATCAATCAAAATGTTTTGTTTTCAACAATAAGCGTTTACAAAGTGATTTAACATCTGTTTGCGGATATTATTGTTGTGTATATCTATGGATGCGAAGTTCCCGTAAAAGCATAAAATATTTTCTTAATTTATTCTACTCATCATTTGCACTTAAACACAATAAAAAAATACAAAGAATATTTCGAACAATTTTTAAAAATGTTGGGAAAAACTATAAATACAAAATTCTAAAATAAAATTCATCAGTTAAAACAGAAAAGATGGAGCAATCAACAAATTCAGAAGCATTTGAAATACAAAAAGGTGAGGCAGCGCAGAACCTTTTATGAAGCTATATTTATGTTTTGGATAAAAAACAAACCATAAAAATTCAAATGGGATATAATATTGAAATTTTCGCTGCATCAATAAATTTCCAACGACAAAACAAAGTGATAAGCGAAATGAATTATTTGGAGTGGTGTACATTTTATCACGATATTAAAAACAGTGAACCAAAATTAAATTCAAAAGGATTTTCGCTAACATTTTATCATGCAGAGCGCACTAAAAAGACTTAAATTGCAGCTAGATGAGTACACTCGTTTTTGCCTCATGCTAGACTTTATACAAGATGTCATATAACAATGGAGCTAAACTAAATATACGAGAATATGTATTCAAATATTTTGAGAGATGTATCGCAAAGAATACGTTAAGATTGGAACAAGAAGATTTCTACATTCCAATGAATTTACCCATAGCTCAGTATAACTATTCCAGACTATTTTATGAAATACTTATGTTTTTGTCAGAAAAATTATCTTGATCAACAATAAATAAAACAAATATATTTTAAACCCAATTATTTTCTTTTATTAAATACATATTTAAATGCATACCATTTTTTACAGCGCATCTTTGTAAATTTTCTGTAATGTTATGGTGAGGGCAAATGGTGATGAAATTTCTTAATTTCTGTAGAGAAGGTATGTCATTATCTAAATTAATAACTCCATCATCCCAGTCAAGACCATTTATTTGCATTTTATTGAATTTTTTTTTGCTGTTTAACATCGCTATTTAACTCTTCGAACGAATAAGGTGCTTTAAACAAAAACATCATCGGTATCAGTGACCCATCAAGTATCAAAGAAAATTGCCTTACTATATTAAAATAACTTGAAAACCTCTAATTTATATCTAATACGTTTTAAAAAGAGAGGAAAAAAAGAGGGATCACCTAATCGGACCTCCGAGGACGCTTTGCAAAACAATTTCGGCCAGGGGATCCCTTAACCTGAGGGGCATTTTGCACTTATCATAATTATAAAATTATTGCTAAAAAAAATTTCTTTATTTTTTTTTTTTTTTTTAATATAATTGTTTTATTATTTTATTTTTAAATTTGTTTAGTAAAACTTTTTACAGATATCTACAAAATTTTCAAATAATGGTATTATGAACCATTATTTGTATATATGTATGCTAAATGTATATATATGCTATATGTATATGTATATGTGTATGCTATATGTATGCTAAATTATTCAATTTAATAAATATTCTGTAAATATGTTCTTGCAAATACAAAGTATAATATTCTAACAAAAATAAAAAAAAAAATTGCAACTTGCAATTTTTGAAAGTTGTTTTTAATGCAACATAATTTAGTATAAATTAATCTACGTTCTCTAATAATAATTTCATTAAAAATAAATGCGTTATGTCTGAAAAGTACTGAGAAGAACCTTTTGAATACCTAATTGGAAAATGTGCTGTTTTCCAATTACAGACAGAGTTAGATTTATTCCAACCCATAAATTTAAGAAGATAAGACAAGACAAGTACACCATCACAGCCCAGGACTAAGCCGGCAGAGCTCTGGCCCCAAGCGCTAGAGCTATGCCCTCACCCGTGTGTACCCACACAAATGGCAGAAAAGCCCAGACTTCATCCGTCAGAGTCAATACAAATGACGGCGGAAAGGCTTCTCTACTTTGAGAGAATGCCCACATCCGCTTTGTCAGGGGCCAACAGAAGTTGCTGAAATAATTTAAAAAGACTCTAAAAAAATTTATTTTTAATATTTTTTTATTGAGATATTAGCTCAAAAAGAGTCATATTCAGACGATCTGGATCCCGTTCCAAAATTTTATTAAAGAAACCCCATTTTTATTAATAACAAAAATATATAAAAATGTCAAGACCTATACCTTTTGGCAGACAAGAACTAATTGCCTCTACTCCAGAAAATGAAGACCCAAATTTAAGTCCAATTGAAGAAGAGGGCGAAAATGATCAAGGGAAACTTCCAAATTTAAGCGAAACTGTCAAACAAATAGTGCAAAACGAAACGCAGAAACCATTTGGAATCAATGATTTCCAAGAAGAAGAAGAGGAATTGGAAATAGAATTTGGCGATGACTATAATTTAGAGGGAATGAATAAGGTTCCAGATGTTGTTAAAAGTTTGTGACAATTTTCAGGTGAACCTGGGGAATACGGACCATGGAAGAAGAATGTGGAAAGGATATTGAGAATTTTTAACCATTTGAGAAATACTCCCAAATACTATGGAATTCTGATAGCGGTACGTAATAAAATTACGGGAGAAGCTGATAACCTAGAATCTTACAGTACACCATTATACTGGGAAAGCATTATTGATTGTCTAGATCTACACTATGCCGATAAACGGGACATAGGTACTTTATGAGACAGAAAATAGTACCTTTCAAGAATTTTACAAAGAAGTTTATCAAAATCTTTCTATGATACTTGATAAACTTCCATCAATAGGATTAAAGCAAAAAGCTTTAATTGCTATGACGCGTTTTTATCTTGAAAAAGCACTCGATATATTCATCAGAGGATTAAATGGACACCTACCAAGATTATTGAGCATAAAAGAACTTAAGGATCTTCCTCAGGCATTACATATGTGTACGAAATTAGACAATATGAATCAACGAACATATTTTGGGAATAAAATGGGCACACAACAAATTAGTCAACCAGGAACATCTCATTCTACACTAAATGGAAATAACTTCCGCAATATCCAACAACAATTTGCTAGACCTTATAATAGAGAAAATTTCAATCGGCAATGGCAGTATAATACATGGAAACCAAATTTCCAATCAAATCCTAAATTTTCATAATAGTAAACCAAATTTTCAAACAAATTCCAATAAGCAAAATTTTCAGTCTAATAAATTCAATTTGCAATCCAATAAACCCAATTTCCAATCTAAATGCAATAAATCCAGTTACAACACACCCAATTATCAACAAAACTTTACATCTGGTTCTCAACAAATAGGTAATTTAACCAGACCATATGACAATGAAAATAATAATTATCAAAACTTAGGAAATTTTAATAGACGATCTTCGTCATATCATCCGCAAAGACAAAACGATTCACAAAAAATTCAAGGAAAGATGATGAATTAGAACAAAATCAAGACAAAGGAAAGGAAAAGGATAAAATTTCCTGTATTTAGTGCTCATTATGCAACTCCAACCTTAATCCTTTTTTAGAATAAAACATTCCTGGCTCCCGTATATTGAACAATTAGTGGGGAATAGGGAGATAATTAAGTTTCTAATAGATACTGGTTCAAATAAAAATTACATTCATCCTAGACATCTAGATAAAACTAGATAAAACATTCAATACTCAATGAAAATAAATTTTAAGCTAAAGTACAAAAAGGAAATTTTCGCCTAATTCACACAATCGACTTGGGTATTTTACGATCTTCATTAGATGAAATTATTACTGTCCTAAATAATATCAAAGCACATGCACTTTTCTCATACTTGGAATATGAAGCCCATCAAATACAAGATTTACTAGATGAGTTTAACACACACCGAAAAACAAGAGCCATAAATGCGATTGGTACTGCCTGTAAATAAATAACAAGTACTCCAGATCACGATGACTATATTATGATAAGGAAAAAAGTAAACATTATGTTAAATAATAATAACAAACAGGTAATAATAAACAAAACTTATAAAAAATATAAATATAAGTCGAAATATTAAATAAAGAAAATTTTCCTTATGAAAATGTTGAAGAAGCATTAGATTTTTCTAATGTAAAGGTTATAAGTAATAGTACTTGCTTTTTCTGTCTCATTGAAATTCCTTTAACTTCAAATGAAATATTTGTAAAATTATTAATTAAATCAATAAAAATTGAAAATGTAGTAGTAAAAATTGATTATGAACAAATTTTATTAAATAAAGAAAAAATATTAGGTATAAAATCAAAAAATTGTAAAGTAATTAATTCTATAACAATATGTAACGAAAATGAAATAATGGACATAACTAACTCTACCTGCATGCCGAACATCATATAAGGCAAAAATTCAGCATGTAATATGACAAACAACCATCATATCCCATCTGTCGAACTAGTAGCATAGGGCATATTATTGCTGAATCAATTCACAGGAACAGTTATCATCAATCATCAATCATGCTTCAAAATTTATAAATGAACTTATTTAATTATATTTCATAACTCAACAGTAACACTAAACCAAAAAACTTATTCTTGAAAGGAAATTCCAACAGACAAAGTATTGCCAGCTATTCTTCAACCTGAATTCATTAAAAAGGAACTACCAGAACTATAAATATGTTCTTCAATGCTTTTTTTGAAGGAATATAAATTATCCAGGACCTTCAATTCATTCGGCAATTCATTATAGAGTTTAAGACAATTTTATAAACAATTGTTTTTTTGATTATTTGTTTTGAAGAGTATTAGGTAAAAATTCGACTTGTTTGTGGTGTTGCTGTTATGTATGTCAATCATTCTGTTCAGTTTTATTTCGTTATTTATTATCTTAAAAGCTAATAAATACATTTCTATTTTGCAGATATTTGTAAAGCTTGAGTAATCGTTTGAGTACAAATTATTGGTGGGATACAGTAAAGGATAGTTGTGTATAGTTTTAATAACTTTTTTGTGAACAATATGTAATTTATTCAGCAAAGTTTGTGATGCATTATTCCAGACGGTATTTAAATAATTAATATTAGATAAAATATAAGAGGAGTAAATATTTGGAGAACTTTTTCAGTAAAACATCTTCGGAAACGTTTTATAAAAAAAATGTACGGTGTAATTTTTTTTATCAGTTGTTCAATGTGGACATTCCACTTCATTTTACTGTCTAAAAGTAACTCCAAATAGTTAAATGATTTAACAACTTCGATTATATTTCCATTGATGCTAAAATTTCGATTGCTAAAATATTTATTTTCAAATAACATAATTTTTGTCTTCTTTACATTGAGTAGTAACTTGTGTTTAGTAAGCCACTGTTCAATAATAATTAAGTCAGATTCTATATCAAATCTTATTTCAATTTCACTGTTTTTTGCATATGTAACTACTGCATTATCGGCATAAAGTTGGATTGTGCCTTTTAAATTTAAGTATGTAAGATCATTTATGTATAATTTGAATAGGAGTGGTCCCAAAATAGAACCTTGAAGAACTCCTTTCGTTATCGATTGGGATTCACTAAAGACACTATTTACACGTACTTTTTGATGACGATTAGCTAAATACGATGAAAAATACTTTTGTTCGTTTGAATGAACATTAATATTTGACAGTTTAATTAGCATAATTTTGTGATCAATACAGTCAAACGACTTCTGTAGGTCTAAGAATAGACACCCAACATATTTCCCTTCTTGCATACTTTTGGAAACTAAATTGGTCAAGCTTAAACAAGCAGCTGTTGTATTAGATTTATTCTCAAAACCAAACTGTTTGTTGCTCATAATTTGGTTTGTAGTGATAAAGTTATCTAAGTGATTTTTTATTATTGTTTCAAATATCTTCGAGAAACAGCTCAAGACGGAAATGGGACGGTAATTAGTTACATTAGTTGTGCTACCACCTTTGAAGATTGGCGTTACAATTGCAGCTTTTGGTGAGTCTAGAAAAACAGATGTTAAGAATGAAATGTTTATGAATTTTACTAGAATTGGGGTTAATCTAGTTTTAAATTTTTTAACAAACTTAGAAGAAATATTATCGTGTGACCAGTGGCTGCAGCTGTTTTTAACTTATCAATAGCAGCATTTACTTCTATTTGATTAGTAGGGGTCAACTGAAGGTTACTAATACCGGTTTGCATAAAACTGTTTATGTACTCTCTGTCTATAAGGAGTTTGCAAACATTTATTTCGTTGGTTACGTTGACAAAGAAATTGTTCAATTCATTAGCAATTTCTGTACCATTTTTAAATATTTTTTCACCTTTGTTTAAAATTTTTACCTGACTTATATTTAATCAAGTCAGTTATAACATGGTCTATAATTGTTTTTTAAGACCTACCAAATCTAGTTGCAAATTCATTTGATATTTTATTATATATCAAGAACCCATTTGTGTTTACTGTATTAATATAGTACTTTGAATCATAACTGTCATTATTAAGTAAGTTAATATTAAAATCTCCAATAATCATTAATTTTTATACGTTGTAGTTATTTCATCCAATTTAATGAGGAAAGTGTCTATTTTAATTTCATGAGACTTGTATACGCCTATTATATTAATGTCGTGTTTTAATAATTTAATGCATAATATATTCGATTTATCAAGCTCAACTTCAAAGTTTAAAATACTACTAATTTTATTACATACATAAATTGCAACGCCACCATAAGATTTTTGACGAAATATGGTGTATAACCTTCTAAATTAAAAAAAAATAATTATTTTCAGATTTATACAACCATATTTCTAATAATTATTTTCAGATTTATACAACCATATTTCTGATAATACAACCACGTTTACGTCACAAAAAAAAGTATTAACTAACATTTCTAAATTATAAAGCTTATTTCTTAAGCTTTGTATATTTAGACACAAAATATTTAAATTATTGTTATATTCACCACACATCTTTTTGTGCAGCGGCAACCCTGTAAAGTATTCCACATTTATGTCATCTTGTACATTTATTAAATCATCTGTTTCCATTATATAAACAACAGTATATAATTTTTTTTATATGTAATTTGTAAATTGATAGTAAACAAATATCAAATAAAAAATTTAAATTTAAGTTCATCATAAAATAATGTAATATAAAAATTAACTTTTTGTTTTTGTTATTTGCCAAATGTTTTTGTAATATTAATAAGACTAACCATTTTAATTTGTAAAGTGAAGGTAAACAAATATCAAATAAAAAACTTAAATTTAAGTTCATGAATTTAGTATAGGTTAAGAAATAATTATAATTAGTGAAAAGAATATTGAAAAAATTATAATAAAAATCAAAATTTAAAATTGTAGCGACATTCTTTCTAAATTTATAATTAAAGGTATAAAATAAAAATTTGTTGAATGAATATTGTAAACTTGATAAATTAAAATTAAAATAATGTAATATAAAAATTAACTTTTTGTTTTTGTTATTTGCCATATGTTTTTGTAATATTAATAAGATTAACCATTTTAATTTGTAAAGTGTTAGTAAACAAATATCAAATAAAAAATTTAAATTTAAGTTCATCAATTTAGTTAGTGAAAAGAATATTGAAAAAATGATAATAAAAATCAAAATTTAAAATTGTAGTATAAAATAAAAATTTGTTGTGTGAATAATAAATTAAAATTAAATTGATAAATTGATAAATTGATAAATTAAAATTAAAATAATGTAGTAATATAAATATTTTTTTTTTTTTTTTCTTTATTAGCAATTGATACATATTTATTTGTTACATAAATAGCATATACTGTTACATTAGAATTTAATTTTGACCTTAGCCAAAGCTGTCTGGTCGTATAGAATTTTACAATATTAATATTTTATTTATTATTTGAAGATAAATTATATATTTTTTTTTTTTCTTTTTTTTTTTTTTTTTTTTTGTTTGAATTATTACAATAATTAAGATTAGGTGCCTATTCAGATCTAGTAAATGTTTTTTTTTTTTATTTTAAATTGGTCTTTATTTGTTTTATTTTTATTTTTTATTTTTTTCTTATTTTTTGTTTTTTTTTTTTGAAACATAAACATCAACCAATGCATTTTTTTTTTTTTTTTTTTATTATAATCCAATTTATTTTTTTTTTTATTATAATTTTATAATGTCTACATTTCGATAGTTTTTTTTTTTTTTTTTATTTCTTTTTATTCTTTTATTTTTGTTTTAAATTAAAAAACCTGTTATTTGGTGTTCAGTATACTTTGCTAATATGTAGTTTATGAAAATACCTAAAGCATTGAAATTCCATTTGTAATACATAAACTAACCCATCAGAAATACTATAATTCTTTTTTTGAAAACACTTATGCTTTGAATTTCCTTCAATTCTCTTGGTAAGTTATTAAAGGCCTGGAGGCAATTATAAAGACAATTATTCTTGTGTTTATCTGTTTTAAATAGCGAAAGATAGAAATTGGATTTGTTTCTGGTATTGTAGGTGTGAAAGTCTATATTCCGGTTAAGAATAAAATTGTGTTTAATTTTGTTGTTAACTATTTTATATGCTAACAGGTACAGTTCACGATTGCAAAGGTTATCAAAGGAAAAGTACTGAGAAGTGTATAGTTGATGTGTAGGATATCTTAACGGATAACCATGTATAGCTTTTATTGATTTTTTGTGTAAAATGTCTAATTTGTTAATGTACGATTGCGTCGTTCTGCACCATATAGGATTTAAGTAGCTTAAGTGTGATGAAATATAGGATGAAAATATTAGGAATAAGACGTCTTTACTAAAAAATTTTCTTAGTCTCCTTAAAATAAAGATATATGGCGATATTTTCTTGATAACATGATCGATGTGTGGAAGCCATTTGAGCTTATTATCTATCACTAAACCTAGATAGTTGAAATGATCGACTAGTTCTAGTGATTCATGCTTATAATTGATATTAAAGTTATGCCAAGTTTTGTTCTCAAATAACATAATTTTAGTCTTTTTTATATTTAAGGACAATTTGTTTTTCTTAAGCCATTCCTCCACGATAACTAAATCAGATAAAATGGCGCTTTTTATCTCAGATTCAGTGTCCATAGCATATTTGATAACTGCATCGTCTGCGTATAATTGGATGTTTCCTCAAGTGCTAGGTGAGTAATATCATCGATATAAATTTTGAATAGGTCAGGCCCCAGAATTGAGCCTTGGGGAACACCCTTTTTAACATGGATAAAATTGCTACAGCTATCATTTACGCATACTCTTTGTTTTCTTTGCAAAAGGTATGTTTCGAAGAAATGTATGTCATTATTGCATTAATTTTATGTTTTTGTTATTTGCCATATGTTTTGGTAATATTAATAATAAATAATTACAATGTTGTAAATCAAAATATATTAAATCAAATGAAGAGATAAATAGTATTAAAAACGATATAAATAATATTAAAAAAAATAAAATAATTAAGAAATTTAAATGAAAAGAAGTTTTTGCTATTTACCATGTTTGTGTGTAAAAACTTCAAAGAAGAAATTTTATTTATTACCCTCACATATTTTATGAATATAGTTGATGTCATTACATGATAAGATCTTGTAGACTTTACTAGTTTGTCTTCTCCGCAAAAAAATTGTATTTTCCTTGACCCAAAGAAATTGAAATTCGTGTAACAGCTTAATTTGCCTCATGATAAAGCTTTGATTGCAATGTTGATAGGTTATGTCGAAAAAAATTTTCTTTGTTTCCAAATTTAGTCATATTTAACTCAGCCGTAAAAATGTGTATATAATTACGCTTTTTTGACATTATTTCATTTCTTGTAGAGTCAGAATTCAACTTCACAACATATAATTGGTTTAAAATTGCACCGTTATTTTCTCCTTGATTAATTTTTGTTATATCAACTATGTCTTGCTCAGTGATTACAGCACCAATTTTTTTTGTTAGAGCTAAAATTGTTTCGGTAGGATTGTCCAGATCTGGAGGTAAACCAGATATGACAACATTATTTTTTAAGCTATGTTGGTTCGATTTATCTAAAAGGTATTCCAAATTGTTTACTTTGCTTGTTAGGACAGTGTTATTTTTTTCAAATTTATCCAGTCGACTTTTTAGAAGTGAATTTTCTTTTTGTAGGCTTTTATTTTGAATTTAACATCTTCGAGTTGGAGTGCTAAATTGGCTTGTCCCTTATGCATATCTAGTATTACACTACCAAGGCATTTCAAAAATCAAAGTTCTTCATCAAAACAATGGTGAGAATTGCAATCATTATTGTCTTCTTCAGTATTAATTAGAACTTTAGAGTTAGAATTTGAATTGTTGTTATCTTCTTCAGTGTTACTTACACCTCTAGAATTAGAATCGACGTTATTTTCTTCGATATCTTCAACAATTATTGATTCATTTGATGTTGAGTGACAATTTACACATTTCCAAAAATCACGATTTGTTTTAACAGACTCAAAAAGCTCATCAGACATTTTAACGCATCTAGCATGGTCACTTGCATTACACGACCCACATTGTATTACTTTTGTTTTACTAGTTATACTTTTATTACAAATCTTACACTTCTTACACTGCTTAGTCACTTTCACCTTCCGCCAAAAGTGAAAATGTATTATTACTAATAACGGCAATTATCATACTAACTTTAAAGAAAAAAAATAATAAAGTAATCATCAATAACAAACATGGCATAAACACCGCATCCGAAGAATCGATAAAAGAATTACAAGATCATACTCACATATCAATAGTCAAAGAAACCAAAACACAACATGAAAATGCAAAGCAATCGTCATCTGCAATTCCGTTGACAACAAAAATTGAGCAAAATAAACAGACAATCGCTTTCAAAAGAAATTCATACAAAACATAATTTTTTTTAAAAATGCAGTCAAATGAGGGCATTTGATTTTTAAGCGGTGAAGAGTTATGATAGTCCATTACATTAACCAATAAATAAAAATAAAAATAATAACCATAATAATAATAAATTTTTAACTATCAAAATGTTATTTCTTTAACAAACAATTAAATAAATCAATTGTTAATATTATTTTGAACTTGAAATAATTCCTTATTTAATCATTTTTACTTAATAGGTATTTAAATAAAATTGTAAACGAATGAGTAATTATTAAAGTAAAGAACCCTAATTTATAAACAAAACAAATATTTTTAACCAAATAAAAAATTTTCATAAATTGAAATTCGAATACTTTGTTATTAAATAACATTTAAAAAAAAAGAAACAACAACAAAATTACATTTAAAAAAATTACTTTCTTATTTAAAAAATTATTATTATTTATTACTAAATTATCATTTTTTTATTATTGTTCCAAAAATAAAATACTGGTCTTATTACTTAATAAGAATGACACTTAAAAAATTTGTACTTTGTTTTGCTCAATAAGCGAAAATTATTATTTGTGAACTAAAAAGCTTATAGTTCCTTAAGTTCCTTAAGTAAGCTTATTGACCAATATGATACTAAGACCACCAACCATGTAATGAGAACAGATATTTTGTAATGCAAAAATTATTTTTATGAATTTTTACCAAATGTGGATCAATAAATTATATTAAGTATTTATAAAGAAATTTTGTAATCCTTTCATGTAAACAAATAAATTATATTTAGAATTTTAAAATAAGCAAAAATTTGTAAAGAAATTTTGTAACTTTTTACTATAAATATGTTTAACATTACTAAAAGAAATCACTATTAATTTTATAATAAACTAAAGAGGACATCTTCTTGAAAAAAAATTTTATTGTTTTATTTAAATTTACAAAAAGTAAATTAACTTATACAAATCAAACATTCATTTTTCTACGAGGAAATTTTAAAATAAAATCTTATTATATTATAAGTCCAATTATTATAAATATTTATGTTGTCGAATGGACACACAAAATATAATTTTCTATTGTCCGTACCTAAAGAGGGATGTCACAATAGAAGAATTAAGAAAAAATTGCAAATGGCTAGTAAAACGCAGAGGCACTGATGGAAAGATTCAGTTTACGGTTACATGCTATTAATATAAAATTTAGGCAAAATAAAAACTTTGTGTTGCTTTACTTTATAAAATTAAAATCATAAAAATTTAATAAACTTCTTTTTAAAAAGCTTTAATTTTTTTTCTTTTTAACCCAAATGGTAGAGAACTATAATTTTCATAAAATCTTACATCGTTTTGTCTGTCAGAAGAAAATGCTTTATATGCATAATTTTTTTTTGTTGGTGCACTTCAATGCTTGATTAAATTCTTATTAAATTTAATTCATATAAGAAAATGTAAAAAATTCTTTTATCATGAAAAATAAATCAAATTTTGTTTTTTAAATGACCGTAGTTTGAAAGATCACGTTAATAATCCCATAATCCCAACCCACGATCACGGGTTGGATTAGCTACAAACCAGCAAGCACCCTGAAGTTTGAAGATATATGGGAATTAATTTATAAAATATTACAGAGTAATTCCGAGGACAACAATCAAAAATTGCAAACGACTCTAGCGAATGAGCCAATGCAAAAAACTCAAGCAAATATAACAAAGAGTGCAGGAATTTCATAACTAAAAACGAGAAAGAATACAGTTGCCTTTCTCAACTCTTAGATACTCGTACGAACCGTTAGTATGTTCACAGCCTGTCACTCTTACAATATTATTTTTTTAATATTTTAGTATTTTAAAATAATTTCGGTGAATTTTATAATTTCTAGAACTATGGGTTGTACATATATTCAAACTATATGTTTATATGTACATTCTTCAAAAACAAATTCTAACCTTCCACATAACGATTATCAATCCAAAACTTTTTCAAATATTCTATAGTACCATTTAATACTAAGCGGTAAATGTATATTAAATTTACTTAGTACAAAATAATAAATATAATTTTAAATATTATATTATATTAATGCGCACATAGTATATTTATATTGTTATAAGTATATCGCCATACATTGTAATATTTCTTTAAAAATATTTCCATTCATAGAATAATTTCTTATAAGTATAATAAAACACATGTATATATGTAAATACGGCGCTATATAATATACACCTATACTCTTATCATTCATTCATCAGTGACATATACGATATACGATAAATAAACATGATATTATATAAGTATGTACTTATATCAATATCATATAAATAAAAATTTTTCAAGCAACCGTTATGTTGTTTATTTATTTACATTATTTTGTACTACGCATTAAATCCACACTAATTTCAAATTATCGAGTAAAACAAAATGCAAAAAATTCGTTAAAGAAATTTGTTAGAAAATTTGAAAAAGTCAAGTAACACTTTCGTCAATTATAAAGTAACCCTATATTATTAAAGAAAGTTGTTAACAGAAATAAGAGTATAATGTTGAAGCTTTAACTTTTGTGTATTCTTCAAAAAAAATTTAACAGGTGTTCAAGTTACAGGTGTTTAAAAATAGGAAATTTTCAGTTTTTGACCCCTTACAGCTCCTAAACGGGGGGTGATACAAGAAAAAATTCTGAAATGACTCTTACTTATTTTCGAAGATCTAACTTCTGCTAATTTCAAGTTCGCACCTTCAACCGCTTAGAAGATAGAAGGGTTAAAGGATTTTGCAAAATTTGAGTTTCGTATAACGGTAAATTAAGACACCGTATGCCACAACTATATATTTATTGTATATATATTTTTAAAGCTAATAAAAGCAGTAATCGTTTGCCGTTTTCAAAATGAAGATATACCTTACACAACTTGTGCTGTAAGAATTTAAATATAGAGCTTTTTTGAACCTTTGGGGAGCTGTAGCTCCGTAACGGGTGGGACTACAAAAAAAAGTTATTAAAAATAAAATTAATATTTTTATAAGATCTATCAAATGTTAATTTCATAGCTCTATTTCCAAAAAAATGTGGGGATCTAAAAGTTACGTGTTCGAGAGTTACCCGAAGTTTTGGTCGGAACTCAACCAAAAAAAATAGGGAACCTACAAATTGCTCCTAGAATATTTTGTGTAAATTGAAAGATTCTAGCTTTCTTAGTTATTGAGTTAGCGTGGCTCAATCGACTTAGAATTTTTTTCTGACCCGATCCATACCTTTGAAGGTATATCTAGCTCGCTTATTTCGAGGTGTTACAAACGGAGGAGTAATTTTATTATACCCGATCCTATCGTACGGGTATAAACAATGGCAAGAGAATTAATTTGTGTTGTAAATATAACCATTTTTACGTGATTACTTCACTTACATCAGTTTTCTGCTCAAGTTATTATTGTGAAAAATGCAATGTGAGTTACAGCAATAAAAATTCTCATAAATTTGGTGGTAAATGTCGTTGTTATCAAGAATCTTCCCTATGTGACAAAAAAACCTGCAGATGTATCGTGTAACAAATGTAAGTGCTCTTTTAGAGGAGAAAATTACTTTAGAAACCACTCTAATACTATTTGTTCACAAGTTCATAAATGCTTAAAACGCTTCAAATTAGATTCAACTCGTTATTTACACACATACGATTATGCGATACTGTTATTTGCAAACATTGTTTTGTTGCCAAATGTTGAGAATTTCGTTTTTATATTTTTTGATTTAGAAACAATGCAGGAAACAACACTGTACCAAAAGCAAAATCACTATGTTAAATTACATGAACCAAACCTGTGTGTTATATCAACAAGATGCCATCGTTGCATAGATGAATCTAAATTGCATTTTTGCTGACAATGTGGTTATAGGACAACAGTTTTAAAAACAAATGTAATTTCAAGTCTTGTTGATTATATTTTAAAATTGGCAAACAAATTCAAGAAATTTACAGTTTTGGCTCGTAGCGGACAAAGGTTTGACCATCAATTCATTTCAAACAAATTATTGAATAAAAGTAATTTATAACCAAACTTAATCATGAGAGGAACAAAAATCATTGAAATGAAAATAAATAACATCAAGTTTTTAGACTTTTTAAATTATTTGCCAATGGCTCTGAGTAGTATGGATAGCGGACAAAGGTTTGACCATCTGGTGCAGGATGAGCTTTTTTAAAGCGTTTAGTCCTCCTAAAAGTATGCAAAAAATTTATTTGCTTACGCTCGTCCACAAAATATGCAAAATAAGTAAAAAAGATTGTGTCTTTGATATTTTAAATTTAAAAAGCTATAGTGCTGAATATTTTAAATTAGGATAAAAATATGAAAATTTTCCAAAGTATGGTTTAAAAATTTCAAAGTTTGATTTAAATACAAAATTGTTATTAAAGTTTAAACATATTTACCAAACGTCAAATTTACATTCGATTATAACAGTTTGAGTTCCCCTAACCTTATGTAAAAAAATTAGTAGGGTGAAGATATGAAAAATTTTTAAAGTTTGCTTTAAAAGTTTTTAAAGTTTATTATTATTAAAGTTGATTGATTATTCTAAATTTAACTTAGTGGTTAGTACATCAGTTATGTTTTAATTTGAAATTTAAAAGGCTTAAGCTATAGTGCTGAATATTTTAAATTATGATAAAAATATGAAAAGTTTTTAAAGTTTGGGTTTAAA
Source organism: Poecilobothrus nobilitatus (assembly GCA_947095535.1). Taxonomy (NCBI): domain Eukaryota; kingdom Metazoa; phylum Arthropoda; class Insecta; order Diptera; family Dolichopodidae; genus Poecilobothrus; species Poecilobothrus nobilitatus. Next base: position 201,683,722 of record OX352772.1, read on the forward strand.
AATTTCAAAGTTTGGTTTAAATACAAAATTATTAAGAAAGGTTAAACATATTTACCAAAAGTCAAATTTATATTCTATTATAACAATTTAAGTCCTCCTAACCTTATGCAAAAAAATTAGTAAGGTGAAGATATGAAAAGTTTTTAAAGTTTATTATTATTATTAAAGTTTAGTTTAAACTTTAATATTTACTTGAAAAAAAAGTTTGATTTGAATAGGTATATAAAGAAATGTATACAAAATAATTTTAAATGAAATGTTTTGTTATAATATATATATTATTTATAAAATAAATAATAAAAGTTTTGAGTTAAACGGTTGAAATATAATGAAAAATTATGAACTTTGAGAGATTTTATAATTAAATTAAAATATAAATTAATTAATTAAAGAGGTTTTATAATTAAATTAAAATATAAATTAATAATATTTATAGTTATATCATCACACTCTTCTTCACCACAAATCATACAACAAGATTGCCCGCAAATAACGAAATTGCCCTTTCATTAAATTCTAAAATAAAATTTACTTTTTACTTTTCTTTTCAAATTCACTTTTCTTTTTAAATTCAAATTAGCTTATCTTACAATTTTTATTATGTCACAATCAAATTTATTACTTAATTCTAAATAACCCAATTTTGAAAATAAAAATAACAAATTGTTCAATGCACTTATGCATTCAACAATTTATTTAACAACAACAAATTCATGAACTGAAATATGACACATTTTTTGTTTGCGTAGTACAAAATGTTCAATGCACTTATTCTTTGAACATTTTAATTAATAAAGAAGATACAAAACAATGACCCGAAATATGATACGGTTTTTTTTTGTACATTGCATTTAAGTTATGTTGTAACAATTTCATGCATTTGATATAACAGCAAGCCGATAAAGTAATAACCTTTACTAATTGTAATTTATCGATTTGCTGATAAGAAATTTTAGGAATAAGTTTTAGAATAATTTTAAGTTAAATACGACTGTAAGAAAAATAAATGATTATTATTAATTTGTGAAGAATAAAGAAAGTACTGAGATTAATTTGGGTTTTTTTTTAATTATTAAATTTTAAAGTAAAATTTATAACACACTTTTGTCGAATAAGTAAGTGGCGCAGTCGGTAGGATATCGTTTTTAAGACAATAGTGTTAAGTTAATTTTAAATAAAAAAAAAAATTTAATAAAAAAGTTCTTTTGAAAAACATTATCAGCAAATAATAATCAAACAAAAACTTTATTTTAAGTTTGAAAAATTAAACTAAATAAAAAGAATAATAATAAATAAATTAATAAAAAAATTTTTTTTTTTAAATTTTTAATAATAAAATAACGTTTATTCAAAATCTAAAAATTGAAATCTAATAAAAAAAAAAAAAAACACACAACTTTAAACAAATGTTTCAATAGCTAAAAACAGTTAAGATAAAAGCTAAGATTACAGTTCAGATAAAAATTAAATAACACTAATAACAAACTTAACAATAAATAACAAACTTAATTAATAAAATAAATTAATTAAAAAGAAATTTTTTCTAATAAAATGGAATCTAATAACGGGATAATTTCTCCAAGGGTGCTACAAGCAGCATTCAATAGTCAACAACAAACAGCACTAAACGGTCAACAACAAGTAGTGTCCAACAATCAGGAAACAACAACAACCACACCGTGAGTGTATAAGTGATCTTCCAGAATTTAGTGGAAAAGGTGAGGAATTATTTAAATTTCTAGAATTAGTAGAGTGTATCATACCTTTAGTTTTAAAATATAATTCTAGTAGTCAAACCATATTATTAAATAAAATTAAAGCTAAGTTAATCGGTAAAGCTAGGGAAATAACAGAAATTAATAATCATATTAATACTTGGTCTGAAATTAAAAATCTCTTAATAAATAATTTTGGTGAAAGAAAGTCGGCTTTTGAAATATTTGAAGAATTACAAAGTGTTACCTTTCGTTCTACTCCCGTCGACCTATATAATCAAATCAAAGCAATTCTTAGAAAATTAAACAATAAAATTAAAAACGAAGCTAATTCTTCATTATTAATTGAATCTAATATTTTAACCGCGTTGCGAATTTTCAAAAATAAACTTCCGGAACCAATACGTTCTATTTTATTTAGTAGGAACCCAACATCTCTAGAAAATGCAGTGGATATTTTGTATGAAGGTAATTACGCCGAATACAATCCATCCAAATATCAAAATAAAAATGATATTTTTAGTAAAAATCTCAATAGAAATAAAAATGGTGCTTATAAGAATAACAATTATAACAATAAAAGTAATAATAATTTTACAAACAACCATAGTAACAATAATCACAGTAACAGTAACAATTTTAGGTCAGATTTCCAACCTCGTAATTCTAATAATAATAATTACACATATAATAGTCATAACCATCCTCGTAAAACCCAACAAAATTTTAATACGCGATCTTCCCAACAAAATTTTAACCATTTTAGAAACAACCAAAAAAAATACGAAACCATGGAAGTTGACCCAACTACCATAAATCGTAGAATTAATACTCTCGAAACACAAGATAACTATGAAAAATCAAATCGCGAAATTGAAAATTTTCACTCAATAGCCTCGGATCAAAACAGGAACTTCCTTATATAAAGATACAATCAAAAGGAAGACCTTTAAAATTTATTATAGATTCAGGTGCTACTATGAGCATAATAAATAGTGGAATTTGTAATCCAATTTACAAATCCAAAATTGAACCTATTAATATTAAAACATTACGCAATACGTTTGCATGTGATACGAAAACCATAATTGATCCTTTTCTCGAATTTGACTCTAAGGAAAAATTCGAATTCTTAGAAATAGACTTCCATGATAGATTTCACGGTTTAATAGGTAACAACATTCTCAAACCGTTACAATCTATAATTGACTATGAAAACAATTGTTTAAAAATAAACACTGGCAATATTATTCCTCTCTATTTTAATGAAAAAGACGAAAAAGAATATCCCAGTACCAATGAAAGAGTTAAAAATTTTTCAAAATGAAATTTTCGTAGGTGAAAACAATATTAGATGTGGTCATTTAGATCACACAATTAAAAGTGAACTTTTAAAAATTTTAAAAAAGTTCAATAAAGCCTTTTTTTATGAAGGTGATGATTTAACTTTCACCCACGAAATCAAACAAGCAATTAATACCACTAACGAAATACCAATCTACACTAAGATTTATAGGTATCCCGAAGTACATAAAAAGGAAGTCGACAAACAAATCGACGAAATGCTAAGCCAGGGAATAATAAGACACAGCGATTCACCCTATTCGGCTCCTTTATGGGTTGTCCCAAAAAAGATCGATGCATCAAAGGAACAAAAATGGCGTATTGTCATTGATTACAGGAAACTAAATAACGTTACTATAGACGACAAGTACCCAATCCCGAATATCGATGAAATCCTTGACAAACTTGGTCGTGCAATGTATTTCACTACTCTCGATTTGGCTAAAGGCTTCCACCAAATCGAGATAGCAAAAAATGACATAAAAAAAAACAGCTTTTAGCACAAACAATGGCCATTATGAGTTCTTGCGAATGCCATTCGGGCTTAAAAATGCCCCGGCAACCTTCCAACGCTTAATGAATTCCGTACTAAAAGAATTTATAGGCAAATATTGTTACGTGTATTTGGATGATATCATCATATTTAGCACTAGCAAAGAAGAGCACTTTGCTATCTTACAAAAGATCCTTAAGAGACTCGAAGACGCAAATTTAAAAATTCAACTCGACAAAAGCGAGTTTATGAAACAAGAGACAGAATTCTTGGGTCATATAATAACAACAAGGGGAATAAAACCAAACCCCAATAAAATTGAGGCTATAAATAAATTTCCGATACCCAAAACCCCTAAGCAAATAAAAAGTTTCTTAGGTTTAGTGGGTTACTGTAGGAAATTTATTAAAGACTTCGCAAAAATTGCTAAACCAATTACATTTTGTTTAAAAAAAGGAAAGCGTATTGATGTTAGTAACACTGATTATAAGGAAGCTTTTAGTAAACTAAAACTGCTTATTACAACGGACCCTATTCTTGTGTATCCTAATTTCTCAAAAACTTTCGTCTTGACTACGGATGCAAGTGATTTCGCTATAGGTGCTGTGTTATCACAAGATAACCATCCTATATGCTACGCTTCACGTACCTTGAATGAACATGAATGCAAATACTCTACCATCGAGAAGCAGTTACTTGCAATAGTCTGGGCAACTAAATATTTCCGTCCATACCTTTTTGGACGTAAATTTACTATTAAAACCGACCACAAACCTGTCCAATGGCTTCATAACTTGAAGGAACCTAATTCCAAGTTACAAAGATGGAAAATTAAGTTAGAAGAATTTAATTTTGACATAGAATATTTAAGTGGACGAGAAAACAAAGTTGCCGATGCTCTCTCACGTGTTCAGATTCATTTAAACGAATCAAATCTAAATAGGTTAAATTTAAACGAGAATAATTCAAATGACATGGAAATTGACGAAATAAAATCGACTGATGCTACAATGCATTCAGCTGATGAAGACAATTCCGAATATATTCCTATATCAGAATCACCAATTAATTTCTACAAAACACAGATCATCATAAAAAAGGGTTCACCGGAACAATTGAAATTATTTAAAATCCATCGTAGAACAAGGAAAATTTTCATACATCCTAATCCTAACGAGGATTTTTTTATTTAAGTTTTTAAAAATCATATTCCTAGTAAAGGAATAATAGGAATTATGATTGAAGATATTAATATTTACAGTTCTTTTCAAAATACATACCTAAAATATTTTTCAAAAAATAAACTAATAAAATTAAACAAATGCTCACTTTTACTCACTGACATTTTATATCGTCTCGAAATAAAGGAACTTATTCTTGACCAACACACAAAAACAAATCATAGAGGTATCAATGATGTCTACTTAAATTTAAAGAAAAGCTACTATTTTCCTAAATTGAAAAATGAAATTCAAAATGTTGTAAATAATTGTCACATTTGCAACATCGCGAAGTATGAAAGACGTCCTTTAAATCTACCCTTAAAAATTACAAAAACTCCTGAAAAACCATTACAAATAGTCCATATGGACATATGGTTTCACACAAAAGGAAATCCATACTTGACAATAATCGACAAATTTTCAAAGCACGCCCAAATTATTCCTTTAAAATCTAGGAATTGGGTGGATTTGAAAAATGGATTTATGCAATATATAGCATCTTTCGGTAAACCTGTTAAAGTTGTAACCGACCAAGAGAAGGGTTTTAACAGCCTCAATTTCAAAAATTATTTAGAAACAGAAGGAATTGCTGTTCATTTTACTACTCCAAATAACCATAGTAGTAATGCGGATATTGAAAGATTCCATAATACATTAAATGAACACCTGCAAATTTTGAATACGATCGAAAAAGAAGAAGGTCAAATTACGGACGAAGATCCCATTATCAAAAGCTTAAAAGTTTACAACGAAACTATTCACACTTCAACTGGCAAAAAGCCAATTGATTTTCTAAATGGTACTATCTCTTCCGATCAATATCCTTCTATCAAAGAAATGAATACAAAAATTAAAGAAAAAGCGATCGAGAAACGTAATAAAGGTAAAACCAATGGTAAGCCTTCCAATTATCTTAAACTAAACAGAATTACGAAACTACAACCTTATGACAAAAAAATTCAAATCACCGATTCAAATAACGATCATTTTAAAATTAACAAAGAAAATATTCCACGTTACATTAATCAATTTAAAAGAAAATTCACGTACCAAAACTAACTTGTATCTTATTCTAGGATTAATTCTCTTTGTCCTCTTACTGGTTTTTCCAATTGTCCTGTCTCGCTCATCCATAGATGTTAACCAAATACCACCAGGAAATGGTTACATTCTCTTCGAGGAATCTGAGCTTAAAATAATACAAAGTTACAGAAGAATATTGCATGTTGTCGAGCTAACTCAATACGAAACAATTATTAACAAAATAGAATCAAACGTATTACAACTTCAAAACGAAATTGATATTCCTTCGGTTTTGTTACATAAATTAAAACACCTAAAGGAAGATTACAATAGTATTATTCCACACCACGTAAGTAAAAGATCATTGTTTAATCTTGGTGGAAATATTCTTCGCTTTGCTATTGGTGTAATGGACGACGACGATAGAAAAGAAATAGAGGAACACTTAAAGGTAATAGAACAAAATAACGGTAAATTAATTAATAATGTTAACGATCAAGTATTAATAAACCAAAAAATATCTAATGAAATAAAAAACATTACCGATCATATTAACTTAGCTCAAAATGAAATAAAAAATGTAATTAATAATTTCCAAAATAATATTGATAAAATAAATAAAAAATTAGAGTACTTTATGATTAAAACCGAAATAATTGAAAATATTGATTTATTAACAAGACAAATTTTAAATATTAAAAAAGTAAGTTAGAAATACTGTCAAAGGATATTTTAACACAAACAAAAATTAAAAATTATAATATCACCATAGAAATACTACCTTTCATTAAAAATTGCGTTCTTTTCCGTAACAATTCTATAATATTTGTTTTATCTATACCAATTTCCAAAAATGAAAAATGTTTTGTAACTATTTTAGAAAAAATTCCAAATAAAAATGTAAACTTAGAACTAGATACTAATACAAAAAAAATCATTATATGTAAACAAAGTATTTTTAAATTTATTGATAAGAAAAATGTTATGGAAAAAGATCTAATACCTTTTGATGATAATTGTATAAAAAATTTATTAAATGACAATCACATGAAATGTAATTTCCGAATTAACCTTTCTGCTAGTATAATAAAAATATCGGACACTGTAGTTGTTACAATTAACTTAAACAAAACAATCCTTTATAATAACTGTGGTCAACCGGATATGATCCACATAAAAGGCAATAATGTTGTAAAATTTACAAATTGTAAAATTTCACTTGATTCATTTCAACAAGAAAATTATGAGAAGGAATATTACAATAATATCTTGCCATACTTCGAACGTAATATAAGCATTGAACAAGTGGTTAATGCTATACAATTGACAGAATTACATGCCTCCAATATTAACAATACAAAAATAATAGAGGAAATTAAATATAACAGTTCTTGGAAGTGGCACGCAAGCGTTTTCACAAACTCATTTATTGGCATCATTCTTGTATTATCACTGTCTATTGGCTTTTATTGCCTAAAACAATTTAAAGCAAAAAGTTCGAAAATAAATATTGAATTAAAAGAAATTCGCACGGAGTCGAATCTTAAGGGGGGAGGAGTTATATCATCACACTCTTCTTCACCACAAATCATACAACAAGATTGCCAGCAAATAACGAAATTGCCCTTTCATTAAATTCTAAAATAAAATTTACTTTTTACTTTTCTTTTCAAATTCACTTTTCTTTTTAAATTCAAATTAGCTTATCTTACAATTTTTATTATGTCACAATCAAATTTATTACCTAATTCTAAATAACCCAATTTTGAAAATAAAAATAACAAATTGTTCAATGCACAACAATTTATTTAACAACAACAAATTCATGAACTGAAATATGACACATTTTTTGTTTGCGTAGTACAAAATGTTCAATGCACTTATTCTTTGAACATTTTAATTAATAAAGAAGATACAAAACAATGACCCGAAATATGACACGGTTTTTTTTTGTACATTGCATTTAAGTTATGTTGTAACAATTTCATGCATTTGATATAACAGCAAGCCGATAAAGTAATAACCTTTACTAATTGTAATTTATCGATTTGCTGATAAGAAATATTAGGAATAAGTTTTAGAATAATTTTAAGTTAAATACGACTGTAAGAAAAATAAATGATTATTATTAATTTGTGAAGAATAAAGAAAGTACTGAGATTAATTTGGGTTTTTTTTTTAATTATTAAATTTTAAAGTAAAATTTATAACACACATTTGTCGAATAAGTAAGTTTATATAATTAATTAATAATTAAATTCGAATTTTATCTAAAGTTTTTTTTTTTTTTTAACTTTTATTTATTATTTAAAGATCTTACATTGTTACCCTAAAAAGTTTACAAAATAGATATTTTGGCATTTATATAATATTAACATGTAAAAATATTTAGTATTTTTGTTTGCTAATTTTTGTTTTCAGATTTTCATTTTATATTATTCTTATAATTTTATTATGATGATTATTAACATATATTATTCTTAATTTACAATTATTGGTAAAAAATATTGAAAAAACCATTATAATATCTTATCTTTATTTTAACTTAGAACTTAATCTAATTAACCCCAAAAAAAAAAAAAAACTAACCTACTCTAATCTAGTTTTTACCCTAATATGTATATTATTATACTACATTCTACCTAACCACCAAACATTTTTTTTATCTAAAGTATTCTTGTATGGAATGTGAGTGTCAAATCTCAGGTCTTGGGGGTTATACTCTATTTTTTTGCATGTAGCTCGTCTGTTAGAATGAAATAATAGGGGGACATGGTTGTGATCTTGCAAATACCCTTCTTTATCCAAATAATGTGCAATGTAACTTGTTATTAATGTTTTCTTTATGTACTCCTCGTTGTGATAATATATGTGGGATATTAAACTATTCTCAGGAGTTTTCAATGCTCTGTCAAAATGATTTCTGACCAATTTTATAATAAAATTGTCAATTCGTGTCATGTTTGACTCTTTATATATGTATTTATTTGAATAAAAATGTTTATAATTAGTCTCGGGTTTACGATATTTAGTAATTCTTATGCACTTTCTTTCGAATTTGCGAAGTTTTTCCATTGAGCTGGCACTAATATTGTACCAAATTGGATATGCATACGTGATAATTGGTCTTATGAGTGTTTTATAACATATGATCTTGACTTTATGAGTTATTGTTTGATTATAAAATAAATTTTTGCAGGCCATGAATGCTTTGCTTGCTTTAGTTATTGTTTGATTATAAAATAAATTTTTGCAGGCCATGAATGCTTTGCTTGCTTTGTCTAATGCATTATTTATGTGTTCGGTATAATTTAGGGTTTGGTGTAAGTGAACTCCTAAATATTTAACCATTTTTTTGTTTTTTAGCATTACATTATTGTGTTGTTTGATAAAGTAATTCTTCCAATTTTTTCTCATGTTTGTGTTAAGCTTATTTACTGTATTACGAAAAAAAATTGTTTCGCATTTGTTGTAATTTATTTTTAATAACCATATTTTACAGTAGTCTTCAACTAGATTGAACATTTTTTGTTGAGAACTTTGTATACTTTCTATATTATCATTTGCTGAGTAAACTACAAGGTCGTCTGCGAAAGCAAGAACATAGTTATCGCCTTTTATTGAATTAAGTAAATTTAACAGTTCTATTATATAAATAGAGAAAAAAATTGGGGAGTTTACTGTCCCTTGTTGCAATCCATTTTCTATTACGTAATTTTTCGTCGCAATAATTTTGTCATTATGTATCATATAGAACGAGTTTTCATATATCATGTTCATTATTAAAATGACTATATGTTCCGGGAACTTATATTTGATAAGCTTATAAATTAGTCCATCAATCCAGACGCTGTTAAACGCTTTTGCAAAATCTATGAGACTAGCTCCTATTCCCCAATTTTTATTTAGATACCAGCAAATATCGGAAGTTATTTTTGTAATGGCATGTATTGTACCATGTTTATATCGGAAGCCGAATTGATTTTCCGACATTATATCTTTATCTTTTAGAAACAAGTTTATCTTTTCATTAAATAACATTTCGTATATTTTGCTTATATTTGGACATAAACTTATAGGCCTATAGCTATGGGGATCATCTGGATCTTTTCCTGGTTTTTTAAATAATAATACTTTCACTTTTTTCCAGGTTTTTTTTTTTTTTTCTTATCGTATTTTCTTTATTATCGTATTTTATAATTTAGATTACATTAATTATTATTTTATATAAAGTGTTTAGTAATACAAGTTTATTTATTTGACCGTAGCCTGAGCTGTGTGGTCTGATAAAGTTCATATAAATAATATTCATTAAAAATAATAAAGTTCATTAAAAAGTAATATTAAACTTTTTTTTGGAAAATAAGAATGATTTAAGCAATTGTTAAATAAAATAACGTATTTTTTTATTAAATTTATGCTCAAATTCTTTAGCACTATGTTTGGTATGCCATCTTCGCCGTAACTAGTTTTGTTTTTCAAGTTTCTAATTTTTTTAATAAGATCTTCAAAGTTAGTAAAGTAAGAATTTTCAGTATATTGATTTGAAGATTTATTTTCATCACTAAAATTACACAGAGTAATATTTTCTATTTCCTTTTGTTTCGCCCTCTGTTTTAACAATTTAATTTTTTCAGTTATTCTGCCATGAAAAGTATTATTAGGTGGAATTATTAGATTATGGGTTTGTTGTATGCAAGTACCTAGTGTTTTAAATATTTCAGCAGGATTGTTTAAGATGAATTTACCTGAATTTGTTGTCTTTAGCTTGGAAATATTTATATTATTTTGTGTTAATAAGTGTTGATCGTTCGAATTAATATTTAATGATTTAATGCTTTCGTAAGATTTACGCTTAAAAAGTTGTAAATTTCACCAAACATGTTCGGATTTGATGGTGATATTTTATTTATTCTATTTTGCCAGTTAGAATTGATTTCTATATTAATTTGTTCTTTTATTAGTTTACTTATATTTTTCAAGAGGCCTTTTAATAAAGTTATTTCGTGCGAAGAAAAGTTCAGATTCTGGTTATAAATTTTGTGAATATTGTTCATTAATTTACTTTTTCCTTTTAAAAGTTTTTTTAGCTTTGGTGAATAGAATCTTTGAAGAACATTTTTGTTTTTAACTGTTGGAACTGTTTCATTAATGGTGTTCACTATTATTTTATTTAATTTAACTAAATGGTGATCAATATTTTTTAATGCTATATTGGTATTATCTTCGACAATATTTGTAGAATTTCTGTATTCATTTTAGTAATTTATGTCTAACCGTTTTCTAAATGTATTCCAGTTAGTTTTTTTAAATATGTATTTTTTTTCACTTTCAATTACTTGGTTTGGTTGATTTACTATGTTAAGTGAGAATGAGAAACATATTGCTCTATGGTCGCTATCGTATGCTACAGTCGTCAGCTTGTTTAGATTTTCTGAACATTTTGCTTTAATTCTTACATCAGTTAAAACTAAGTCTAGAAAAGAATTTGTTCTTGGGTATGTTGAAGAGTCTGTTAAATATAATTTAATTGTGTGAATTATATAAATTTAGGGTTTGAAATAATTTTTGAATTTCGCTAATGAAGAATTTATTATTTTGAGTCGGCGCATATACAGAAATTATATAAAGATTTTTGTTTTTATTAATTTTTGTTAAAATAACACAAATTTCTAAGCATTTAAATTTATTAAATATGTCATTATTTATAACTTTATATTTAATGCTATTTTTTATGCATATGGCAACTCCGCCACCTTCATTGTCGTATATTCTGTCTTTTCTTATAAAATCATAATTGTCAAATTTTATATAATGTTTATTTTTTAATTTTGTTTCACTCATCGGGTTTTCAAGAAATCGGGTTTATTATTCTCAAGAAAATTCAAAAGAGAATACCGTTTTTCAAAAGAAACAATAGAATTGACATTTATTGCGATAAGATTAATTGTGTTTATCATATTTGCTGGTTAGGTACAACATTAAACATTTCGTATAAATAATTAATTCTATTGGTGTCATCATTTTGTTTTTTTTTAAATATATTTAAAACATTTTATAATGAATTAAAATTATTTTGTAATGAGTTTATACTATTTTTAATTTCTAATAAAATTGTTATTAATTGTGTTAGTGTTGTTATTATTTAAATTATTAGAAGAAGTGTTAGAATTATTAAGATTATTATTATAATTAGATGTGTTAGCATTATTATTATTATTGTTATTTTTTAATATACTTGCGAAAGATACTTGTGGTTTTATGTAATTGTTAACAAGTTGACTTCTATTTGAAATTTTTTGCCTCATCAGTGATTTAATTTCTTCACGTTTTTTTATTTTGGCGTTGTATTTTGGGCAGCCTTTGTAGGAAGCAGGATGACCAAATTCTTCACACAGTATACAAAAGAATTTATCTTTATTATCAGTTTCTTTAATTTCGCACTTTCCAATGTCATGGTTTTTTCCACATTTGACACATCTGTATTCCATATTACAATTAATAGCAGTATGTGAAAATCGTTGGCATCTGGTACATTGTATTAAATTCTGTTTTAACAGGTACATTGTATTAAATTCATTGTATTTAATTCTGTTAAGCTATAGTGCTAAATATTCTAAATTAGGTTGAAAATGTGAAAAGTTTTTAAAGTTTGGTTTAAATACAAAATTATTATTAACAAAGGTTAAACATATTTACCAAAAGTCAAATTTATATTCTATTATAACAATTTAAATCCTCCTAACCTTATGCAAAAAAATTAGTAAGGTAAAGATATGAAAAGTTTTCAAAATTCATTATTATTAAAGTTTAAACTTTAATATTTACTTGAAAAAAAGTTTGATTTGAATAGGTATATAAAGAAATGTATACAAAATAATTTTAAATGAAATGTTTTGTTATAATAAATATATTATTTATAAAATAAATAATAAAAGTTTTGTGTTAAACGGTTGAAATATAATGAAAAATTATGAACTTTGAGAGGTTTTATAGTTAAATTAAAATATAAATAATCAGATAAATTCGAATTTTATCTAAAGTTTTTTTTTTTTTTTTAACTTTTATTTATTATTTAAAGATCTTACATTGTTACCCTAAAAAGTTTACAAAATAGATATTTTGGCATTTATATAATATTAACATGTAAAAATATTTAGTATTTTTGTTTGCTAATTTGTTTTCAGATTTTCATTTTATATTATTCTTATAATTTTTATTATGATGATTATTAACATATATTATTTTTAATTTACAATTATTGGTAAAAAATATTGAAAAAACCATTATAATATCTTATCTTTATTTTAACTTAGAACTTAATCTAATTAACCCCAAAAAAAAAAAAAAACTAACCTACTCTAATCTAGTTCCTACCCTAATATGTATATTATTATACTACATTCTACCTAACCACCAAAAATTTTTTTTGTCTAAGGTATTCTTGTATGGAATGTGAGTGTCAAATCTCAGGTCTTGGGGGTTTATGTTATTAGGATTATACTCTATTTTTTGCATGTAGCTCGTCTATTAGAATGAAATAATAGGGGGACATGGTTGTGATCTTGCAAATACCCTTCTTTATCCAAATAATGTGCAATGTAACTCGTTATTAATGTTTTCTTTATGTACTCCTCGTTGTGATAATATATGTGGAATATTAAACTATTCTCAGGAGTTTTCAATGCTCTGTCAAAATGATTTCTGACCAATTTTATAATAAAATTGTCAATTCGTGTCATGTTTGACTCTTTATATATGTATTTATTTGAATAAAAATGTTTATAATTAGTCTCGGGTTTACGGAATATTTAATAAATATTCTTATGCACTTTCTTTCGAAAGTGTTAAATTAAAATATAAACTTTCTTTTTTTATAGTTAAATTAAAATATAAACAAGTAAATGTAACAGTAAGTCGATGCAACCGACTTATTAATACCCTACACCTGAATAATTCGAATTAAATTAAAAATCCATGTTTTTTTGGCAGCTGCTTGAACTTCTTCCCTTTTCTGTCTTATTCAACTCGAATTTCAGGAATGTAAAAGAGGCATCCTCTTGGGATATGCTTGACACCTTTGTAAAAAATTTAAAGTTTCTTTATTAATTTTGAAGATTGTTAGTCCTTGGGAGGTGTGTGTCAGGTACCCACTCCAATTCATCGAATCCATCTCAGGAACATAAAGAAAACATGCAGGAACACCATTGTACTAAATTTAAAGGTTCTACTTTTGTTGGTTTTGGAGATATGCTCGTTGCTCTTGTGCTCGTCCGGAAGTATCCAAAATACGAACCCATGGTTCAAATTCTTTCAAATGTCAGTTTCCAATTTTACAGAAAAGGAAACATAACAGAACACCTTTGTACTAAAAATAAAAGTTCTATCTTTGTAGGTTGTGGAGATATACTCGTTTGCTCTGGGGCTCGTCCGGAAGCTTCCAAGATTTGAACCCATGAACCAAATCCTCACAAATTTCAGAAACATAAATCAAACATGAAGGAACACCATTCTGCCTAATTTAAATGTTATATCTTAGTTGGTTTTGGAGATAATATCATTTGCTCTGAGGCTCGTTCGGAAGCTTCCAAAATCCGAACCCAAGGACCAAATCATCTTATATTTCAGAGACATAAATCGAACGGGAAGGAACATCATTGTACCTCTTTGTTGATTTTGGAGATAATCTCGTTTGCTCTGGGGCTAGTTCGGAAGCTTTCAAAATCCAAACCTATGAAATATATCCTCTTAAATTTCAGAGACATTTCCAAACGGGAAGGAACATCATTGTAAAAAATTTAAAGGTTCTATCTTTGTTGGTTTTGGAGATAATCTCGTTTGCACTGGGGCTCGTTCGGAACCTTCCAATATACGAATCCATGGTTCAAATTCTTTCAAATGCCAGTTTCCAATTTTATAGAAAAGGAAACATAACAACACACTCTTGTACTAAAAATAAAGGTTCTATCTTTATTGGTTGTGGAGATATACTAGTTTGCTCTGGGGCTCGTTCGGAAGCTTCCAAGATCCGAACCCATGAACCAAATGCTCTCATATTTCAGAGACTTAAATAAAACATGAAAGAACACCACTCTGCCAAATGTAAAGGTTATATCTTAGTTGGTTTTCGAGATAATCTCATTTGCTCTGGTGCTCGTTCGGAAGCTTCCAGAATCCGAACCCATGGACCGATTTTGTCCAAATTCGAACTTAGCCTTCCTTTCGTGATTAGTAACCTACTATATAAATTTCATCAAGATAGCTTCATTAGTTTTTGAGTTATCGTACGAACGGACGGACGGACGGACATCGTTAAATCGACTCAGGAGGTGATCCTGATTTAGAATATATATACATGTCCATATCTAACTCGCTTCCTTTTGGTGGTTACAAACACCATACCAAAGTTAATATACCCTATACTTTAGGTGTAGGGTATAATAATCAGATAAATTCGAATTTTATCTAAAGTTTTTTTTTTTTTTTTAACTTTTATTTATTATTTAAAGATCTTACATTGTTACCCTAAAAAGTTTACAAAATAGATATTTTGGCATTTATATAATATTAACATGTAAAAATATTTAGCATTTTTGTTTGCTAATTTTTGTTTTCAGATTTTCATATAATTTTTATTACGATGATTATTAACATATATTATTTTTAATTTACAATTATTGGTAAAAAATATTGAAAATAATAATATCTTATCTTTATTTTAACTTAGAACTTAATCTAATTAACCCCAAAAAAAAAAAAAAACTAACCTACTCTAATCTAGTTCCTACCCTAATATGTATATTATTATATTACATTCTACCTAACCACCAAACATTTTTTTTATCTAAAGTATTCTTGTATGGAATGTGAGTGTCAAATCTCAGGTCTTGGGGGTTTATGTTATTAGGATTATACTCTATTTTTTTGCATGTAGCTCGTCTATTATAATGGAATAATAGGGGGACATGGTTGTGATCTTGCAAATACCCTTCTTTATCCAAATAATGTGCAATGTAACTCGTTATTAATGTTTTCTTTATGTACTCCTCGTTGTGATAATATATGTGGGATATTAAACTATTCTCAGGAGTTTTCAATGCTCTGTCAAAATGATTTCTGATCAATTTTATAATAAAATTGTCAATTCGTGTCATGTTTGACTCTTTATATATGTATTTATTTGAATAAAAATGTTTATAATTAGTCTCGGGTTTACGGTATTTATTAATTCTTATGCACTTTCTTTCGAATTTGCGAAGTTTTTCCATTGAGCTGGCACTAATATTGTACCAAATTTGATATGCATACGTGATAATTGGTCTTATGAGTGTTTTATAACATATGATCTTGACTTTATGAGTTGTTGTTTGATTATAAAATAAATTTGTGCAGGCCATAAATACTTTGCTTGCTTTATCTAATGCATTATTTATGTATTCGGAATAATTTAGGGTTTGGTGTAAGTGAACTCCTAAATATTTAACCATTTTTTTGTTTTTTAGCATTACATTATTGTGTTGTTTGATAAAGTAATTCTACCAATTTTTTCTCATGTTTGTGTTAAGCTTATTTACTGTATTACGAAAAAGAATTGTTTCGCATTTGTTGTAATTTATTTTTAATAACCATATTTTACAGTAGTCTGCAACTATATTGAACATTTTTTGTTGAGAACTTTGTATACTTTCTATATTATCATTTGCTGAGTAAACTACAAGGTCGTCTGCGAAAGCAAGAACATAGTTATCGCCTTTTATTGAATTAAGTAAATTTAACAGTTCTATTATATAAATAGAGAAAAGAATTGGGGAGTTTACTGTCCCTTGTTGCAATCCATTTTCTATTACGTAATTTTTCGTCGCAATAATTTTGTCATTATGTATCATATAGAACGAGTTTTCATATATCATGTTCATTATTAAAATGACTATATGTTCTGGGAACTTATATTTGATAAGCTTATAAATTAGACGCTGTTAAAGGCTTTCTCAAAATCTATGAGACAAGCTCCTATTCCCCAATTTTTATTTAGATACCAGCAAATATAGGAAGTTATTTTTGTAATGGCAATTCTTTATGATTCTTTAGCACTATGTTTAGCACTATGCACTATGTGATTCTTTAGCACTATGTTTGGTATGCCATCTTCGCCGTAACTAGTTTTGTTTTTCAAGTTTCTAATTTTTTTAATAAGATCTTCAAAGTTAGTGAAGTAAGAATTTTCAGTATATTGATTTGAAGATTTATTTTCATCACTAAAATTACACAGAGTAATATTTTCTATTTCCTTTTGTTTCGCCCTATTATTTCCTTTTATTAGATTATGGGTTTGTTGTATGTAAGTACCTAATGTTTTAAATATTTCAGCTGGATTGTTTAAGATGATTGTTTTACCTGAATTTGTTGTCTTTAGCTTGGAAATATTTATATTATTTTATGTTAATAAGTGTTGATCGTTCGAATTAATATTTAATGATTCAATGCTTTCGTAAGATTTACGCTTAAAAAGAGGCCTTTTAATAAAGTTATTTCGTGCGAAGAAAAGTTCAGATTCTGGTTATAAATTTTGTGAATATTGTTCATTAATTTACTTTTTCCTTTTAAAAGTTTTTTTAGCTTTGGTGAATAGAATCTTTGAAGAACATTTTTGTTTTAACATAACAAAGAGTGCAGGAATTTCATAACTAAAAACGAGAAAGAATACAGTTGCCTTTGTCAACTCTTAGATACCCGTACGAACCGTTAGTATGTTCACAGCCTGTCACTTCTACAACATTATTTTTTTAATATTTTAGTATTTTAAAATAATTTCGGTGAATTTTATAATTTCTAGAACTATGGGTTGTACATATATTCAAGCTATATGTTTATATGTACATTCTTCAAAAGCAGATTCTAGCCTTCCACATAACGATTATCAATCCAAAACTTTTTCAAATATTCTATAGTACCATTTAATACTAAGCGGTAAATGTATACTAAATTTACTTAGTACAAAATAGTAAATATAATTTTAAATATTATATTATATTAATGCGCACATAGTGTATTTATATTGTTATAAGTATATCGCCATACATTTCTTTAAAAATATTTCCATTCATAGAATAATTTCTTATAAGTACAATAAAATACATATATGTATGTAAATACGGCGCTATATAATATACATCTATACTTTTATCATTCATTCATCAGTGACATATACGATATACGATAAATAAACATGATATTATATAAGTATGTATTTATATCAATATCATATAAATAAAAATTCTTCAAGCAACCGTTATGTTGTTTATTTATTTACATTATTTTGTACTACGCATTATATCCTCAACAATTTCAAATTATCGAGTAAAACAAAATGCAAAAAATTCGTTAAAGAAATTTGTTAGAAAATTTGAAAAAATCAAGTAACACTTTCGTCAATTATAAAGTAACCCTATATTATTAATGTTGTTAACAGAAATAAGAGTATAATATTGAAGCTTTAACTTTTGTGTATTACTTCAAAAAAAATTTAACAGGTGTTCAAGTTACAGGTGTTTAAAAATAGGAAATTTTCAGTTTTTGACCCCTTACAGCTCCTAAACGGGGGGTGATACAAAAAAAATTTCTGAAATGACTAATACTTATTTTGAAAGATCTAACTTCTGTCAAAATTTCTAGTTTCCACCTTAACCGTTTAGAAGATAGAAGGGTTAAACGATTTTGCAAAATTTGAGTTTCGTATAACGGTAAATTAAGACACCGTATGCCACAAATATATATTTATGGTATATATACTTTTATAGCTAATAAAAGCAGTAATCGTTTGTGTTTTCAAAATGAAGATATACCTTATACAACTTGTGCTATAACAATTTAAATATAGAGCTTTTTTGAACCTTTGGAGAGCTGTAGCTCCGTAACGGGTGGGGCTACAAAGAAAAGTTATTAAAAATAAAATTAATATTTTTGTGAGATCTATCAGCAGTTAAAATTTCATAGCTCTATTTCAAAAAAAAAGTGAGGACCCAAAAGTTTGGTGTTCGAGATCTAAAAAAAATTGGTGTGGGGATCTAAAAGTTTGGTGTTCAACCAAAAAAAATAGGGAACCTACAAATTGCTCCCAGAATATTTTGTGTAAACTTCAAGATTCTAGCTTTCTTAGTTTTTCAATTAGCGTGCTGAGGGACGGACGAACGGACATGGTTCAATCGACTTAGAATTTTCTTCTGATCCGATCCATACCTTTGAAGGTATATCTAGCTTGCTTATTTCGAAGTGTTACAAACGGAGGAGTAATTTTATTATACCCGATACTTATCATATGGGTATAAAAATACAGGATCATTTTGGAGATGAGTACAATATTGTAGTGTACAATTATGGCTAAAATAAAAGTATTATCTTTAATGGCAAAACAATGGCAAGAGAACTAATTTGTATTATAAATATAACCATTTTTACGTGATTACTTCACTTACGTCAGTTTTCTGCTTAAGTTATTATTGTGAAAAATGCAATGTGAGTTACAGCAATAAAAATTCTCATAAATGTGGTGGTAAATGTCGTTGTTATCAAGAATCTTCCCTATGTGACAAAATACCTGTAGATGTATCGTGTAACAAATGTAAGTGCTCTTTTAGAGGAGAAAATTGCTTTAGAAACCACTCTAATACTATTTGTTCACAAGTTCATAAATGCTTAAAACGCTTCAAATTAGATTCAACTCGTTATTTACACAATGTTCACAAGTTCATAAATGCTTAAAACGCTTCAAATTAGATTCAACTCGTTATTTACACACATGCGAATATACGATACAGTTATCTGCAAACATTGTTACAAACTTGTAAAAAGAAAACATTTTTGTTTTATTAATGTTGATACAAGAACGCCAAATGTCGAGAATTTCGCTTTTATATTTTTTGATTTAGAAACAATGCAGGAAACAACACTGTACCAAAAGCAAAATCACTATGTTAAATTACATGAACAAAATCTGTGTGTTATATCAACAAGATGCCATCGTTGCATAGATGAATCTAAATTGTACTTTTGCTTACAATGTGGTTATAGGACAACAGTTTTAAAAACAAATGTAATTTCAAGTCGTGTTGATTATATTTTAAAATTGGCAAACAAATTAAAGAAAGTTACAGTTTTGGCTCATAACGGACAAAGCTTTGACCATCAATTCATTTTAAACGAATTATTGAATAAAAGTAATTTATAACCAAAATTAATCATGAGAGGAACTAAAATCATTGAAATGAAAATAAATAACATCAAGTTTTTAGACTTTTTAAATTTTGCCAATGGCTTTGAGTAGTATGGATATGCCGGTTCTGGTGGAGGAGGAGCTTTTTTAAAGCTTTTAGTCTTCCTAAAAGCATGCAAAAAACTTATTTGCATACGCTCGTCCAAAAAGTATGCAAAATAAGTAAAAGAGATTGTGTCTTTGATATTTTAAATTTAAAAAGCTATAGTGCTGAATATTTTAAATTAGGATAAAAATATGAAAATTTTTTAAAGTTTGATTTAAATACAAAATTGTTATTAAAGTTTAAACATATTTACCAAACGTCAAATTTACATTCGATTATAACAGTTTGAGTTCCCCTAACCTTATGTAAAAAAATTAGTAGGGTGAAGATATGAAAAGTTTTTAAAGTTTGGTTTAAAATTTCAAAGTTTGGTTTAAATACAAAATTATTATAAAAGTTTAAACATATTTACCAAAAGTCAAATTTACATTCTATTATAACAATTTGAGTGCTCCTAACCTTATGGAAAAAAATTAATAGGGTGAAGATATGAAAAATTTTTAAAGTTTGGTTTAAAAGTTTTTAAAGTTTATTATTATTAAAGTTGATTGATTATTCTAAATTTAACTTAGTGGTTAGTACATCAGTTATGTTTTAATTTGAAGTTTAAAAGGCTTAAGTGCTGAATATTTTAAATTATGATAAAAATATGAAAAGTTTTTAAAGTTTGGGTTTAAAAATTTCAAAGTTTGGTTTAAATACAAAATTATTAAGAAAGGTTAAACATATTTACCAAAAGTCAAATTTATATTCTATTATAACAATTTAAGTCCTCCTAACCTTATGCAAAAAAATTAGTAAGGTGAAGATATGAAAAGTTTTTAAAGTTTATTATTATTATTAAAGTTTAGTTTAAACTTTAATATTTACTTGAAAAAAAAAGTTAGATTTGAATGGGTACATAAAGAAATGTATACAAAATAATTTTAAATGAAATGTTTTGTTATAATAAATATATTATTTATAAAATAAATAATAAAAGTTTTGAGTTAAACGGTTGAAATATAATGAAAAATTATGAACTTTGAGAGGTTTTATAGTTAAATTAAAATATTAATAATCAGATAAATTCGAATTTTGTCTAAAGTTTTACTGTCAGTTTATATATTTTTATATTTAAGAAACGTTTTTTGTTTGTCTCTGGTTTTATTTAAAGTTTTCAACAGCTTAAAAACTTCGCTAAGCTAAAAGTGATTGAATACACTTAAGATTCGATTTTTTTTTTTTTTGTAATAATAAAAAACAAGTTTGTTCCTGTTAGTTTAAATAATATATTTTTTTTTCTTTTTCACCTTAAATTATATTTTTTTTATTAAAACTAAACTAACAAAAACTTAATTTTTTTTTTTTTTACAATTATTGCTCAATGGCATAATGCCCCCAAGCATATGTGTTTATTTTATCTGCGATTACATATCTTTTATTATCTAATGAACTTAAAGCTACTTTATTTAAATTCTGTGTATAAATTGTATGTAAATGTGATCTAAATATTTTCATTTCTCTTAAACAAACTTCATTTTTTAACAAACAATTTTGATAGTTATCTAACGTTAAACTATTGACAATATATTTTTTATTCCTTTTGCTTTTTTAACAGTTTTATTTTCATGTGTTTGAAGAAAATACATTTTAGATTTTAATCCTATAAATTCAGAAACAATTTTTCCATTAAATTCATCTTTAGAAAGACCAAGAACTTTTTTATTCAATAGAGGGAAATTAAATAAATTATCAGATGGATAATCGGATGTATCAAAACGTTGCGGTATATCACTGTATACGTGATTGATTCCGCTGGTAGAATGACATCAAATGAGAAACAATCCTGTTTGGGCAGTCATTTGAGCCCTTAAACCCGTACACTTTCAGGGTTTTCATCAATAGCTAATGATTCATTATTATCAGTTTGCTTACTGATTCTTTTCATAAAAGGCACCGAGTTAGAGTTCCACTTGCGTAATGTGAAGCCTCTCTTATTCAACATCTTCATCAATTGGTTTTGTAATTCGATTGCTTCCTGAAGATTGCTGGCGCCTCCTAATAAATCGTCAACGTAGAAATTATTTTTCAACGCCCTTCCGGCTAAAGGGAACTGACCATTGAAATCGATTATCAATTGTTTCAACGCTCGTGTTGCTAGGAACGGCGCACATGATGTACCGTACCCCACTGTTATTAACTGGTAATGCTGGATTGGATATGTCGGGCTGTCTCTCCAGAGAATTCTTTGATATCTCCGATCATTTTCATTGACCAGCACCTGCCTGTACATTTTTTCAATGTCGGCTACTATGGCGATCTTAAAGGATCTGAAGGATGCTAAAATCTCAATAAGATCGGGTTGAATTTTCGGACCTACGCAGAGCCTTTTCGTTGAGCACCATTGAAAACAACTCTAACCTTGGTTGTCATACTTGTAAGTTTTATTACAGCATGATGAGGTAAATACATATGCTCATCATAACTTGATAATTGGTCTGATGAAATCATTTCCATATGCCCTAGTGCTTCATAGTCAAGCATAAATTTTCTATATTCATCAAAAAGTTCCGAATTCGATTTCAACTTTCTTTCTAACGACAGAAAACAGGTTGCAAGATCAATTGATCTTCCCAAGCGTGGCATGTCAGGCTTGAATGAGAGTTTAACTACATATCTATTTGTATGAGGATCAGTTGAGTGAGTTTACAAAAAATAGTTTTCGCAAAATTTTTCTTCTTCGGTTAACTTATGAACTGCACACTCTGGTTGGCTCTCTATTTCCCAAAATCGTTTTAAAGTAGTTTCAATATCTGCGAGATTCGTATGAAGTAATGTGAGATGTGCTTCAGGTGTTGAATGTTGTATTTCACCTGCGACGATATATCCAAAAATCGTATTTTGGAGGACAGGAATATCAGCTGAAATGCTTAATTTGCCATCTTGAATAACTTGAAAGAAGTGATCTTCTCCTAGTATGATGTCTATCTTCTGCGATATATTGAAATTTGGATCAGCTAAAGCTTGAACGTTGCCAAATTGTTCCATGCTAAATTTGAAACTTCTTGATGGTTGGGGTGCTGTTAATCTGCTCAAGATGTGTGCTTGAACCGAGAGTTTGGCCTTTGGATCACTTCTCGATGTAAGAAGAATTGACAATTTTCCCTTAGTTGTTGTTGTTGCTGTTGATGATAGGCCATGTACAATTATTTTAGATTTTTCTCTATCAAGTTCTAGTCTTGTTACGCAATCTTCAGAGATCAACGAAGCCTGAGAACCTGAGTCGAGTAAAATTCTGCAGAGTTGTTGACGTTCACTAGAATCCAAAACATGAACTACGGCGGTTGGTAATAGAGTGAAAGTGCTATTTATGCTTTGAGTTAGCGTATGCGAATTGATATGAGATAACCTTTGTGAATTTTGATTTGCTGCGGTTTGTGTGTGATTTGTATAAGGTGTTACGTGATTTGTATGAATTTGTGATGATTCTGGTGAGTTACGTGAGTTTTTCGAAGTTGAATTATTAGAATGCACGATTTGTTTTGAGGTGAGCGAAGATTGTGCAGTGTTGTGTAGCAAAGTGTGGTGAGCCTTCTTGCAAACATGGCATTTGAATCGTGATTTGCAATTTTGTGATGTGTGGCCTGCATTTATGCAATTGAAACATAATGAATGCGTTGCAACGAATGTTCGTCGGTCTGCTGGAAGTAAAGCTTTAAATTGTGGGCACTGAAATAAAAAATGTTTGTTAGAACATTTTGGGCAAGTTGTGGTGTCGATATGAAAATTTAGAACATGTGGAGCTGAGTTTTGATTCTTTTTCTGAGGATCAAGAGCTTCGAGTGCGTCGTAACGTTTAGTTAGAAAATTAATAAAC
>OX352772.1:201712693-201726015 GCA_947095535.1 Poecilobothrus nobilitatus
AATAAATAATAATAATTAATAAATACTAAATAATAATTAATAAATAATTAATAACAATTAATAAATAATTGATAATAATTAATAGATAATTAATAAAAATTAATAAATAATTAATAATAGTTAATAAATAATTAATAATAATTAATAAATAAATAATAATAATCAATAAATAATTAATAATAATTAACAAATAATTAATAATAATTAATAAATAATTAATAATAATTTATAAATAATTAATAATAATTGATAAATAGTTAATAATAATTAATAAATAAATAATAATAATGAACAAATAATTAATAATAATTAACAAATAATTAATAATATATAATAAATAATTAATAATAATTTATAAATAATTAATAATAATTGATAAATAGTTAATAATAATTAATAAATAATTAATAATAATGAACAAATAATTAATAATAATTAATAAATAATTAATAATAATTAATAAATAATTAATAATAATTAATAAATAATTAATAATAATTAATAAATAATTAATAATAATTAACAAATAATTAATAATAATTAATAAATAATTAATAATATTTATTAATAATTAATACTAATTAATAAATAATTAATAATAATTAACAAATAATTAATAATAATTAATAAATAATTAATAATAATTAATAAATAATTAATAATAATTAATAAATAATTAATAATAATTAATAAATAATTAATAATAATTAATAAATAATTAATAATAACTAATAAATAATTAACAATAATTAATGAATAATTAATAATAATAAATAATTAATAAATAATTAATAATAATTAACATATAATTAATAATAATTAATAATAATTAATAAATAATTAATAATAATTAACAAATAATTAATAATAATTAATAATAATTAATAAATAATTAATAATAATTAACAAATAACTAATAATAATTAATAAATAATTACTAACAATTAATAAATAATTAATAATAATTAATAAAAATTAATAAATAGTTAATAATAATAAATAATTATTAAATAATTAATAATAATTAATAAATAATTAATAATAATTGATAAATAATTAATAATAATTAATAAATAATTAATAATAATTAATAAATAATTAATAATATTTATTAGTAATTAATAATAATTAATAAATAATTAATAATAATTAACAAATAATTAATAATAATTAATAAATAATTAATAATAATTAATAAATGATTAATAATAATTAATAAATAATTAATAATAATTAATAAATAATTAATAATAATTAATAAATAATTAATAATATTAATAAATAATTAATAATAATTAATAAATAATTAATAATAATTATTAAATAATTAATAATAAATAACAAATGACTAATAATAATTAATAAATAATTACTAACAATTAATAAATAATTAATAATAATTAATAAAAATTAATAAATAATTAATAATAGTAAATAATTAATAAATAATTAATAATAATTAATAAATAATTAATAATAATTGATAAATAATTAATAATAATTAACAAATAATTAATAATAATTAATAAATAATTAATAATAATTAATAAATAATTAATAATAATTAATAAATAATTAATAATAACTAATAAATAATTAATAATAATTAATAATAAATGATAAATAATTAATAATAATTAACAAATAATTAATAATAATTAATAAATAATTAATAATAATTAATAAATAATTAATAATAATTAATAAATAATTAATAATAACTAACAAATAATTAATAATAATTAATAAATAATTTTTAATAATTAATTATAATTAATAAATAATTAATAATATTTAATTAATAATTAATAATAATTAATAAATAATTAATAATAATTAATGAATAATTAATAATAATTTATAAATAATTTATAATAATTCATAAATAATTAATAATAATTAATAAAAATAAATAGATAATTAATAATAATAAATAATTAATAAATAATTAATAATAATTAATAAATATTTAATAATAACTAATAAATAATTAATAATAATTAATAAATAATTAATAATAATTATTAAATAATTACTAACAATTAATAAATAATTAGTAATAATTAATAAAAATTAATAAATAATTAATAATAATAAATAATTAATAATAATTAATAAAAATTAATAAATAATTAATAATAATAAATAATTATTAAATAATTAATAATAATTAATAAATATTTAATAATAACTAATAAATAATTAATGATAATTAATAAATAATTAATAATAATTAATAAATAATTAATAATAATTAATAAATAATTAATAATAATTAATAAATAATTAATAATAATTAATAAATAATTAATAATAATTAATAAATAATTAATAATAATTAATAAATAATTAATAATAAATAACAAATAACTAATAATAATTAATAAATAATTACTAACAATTAATAAATAATTAATAATAATTAATAAAAATTAATAAATAATTAATAATAGGAAATAATTAATAAATAATTAATAATAATTAATAAATAATTAATAATAATTGATAAATAATTAATAATAATTAACAAATAATTAATAATACTTAATAAATAATTAATGATAATTAATAAATAATTAATAATAATTAATAAATAATTAATAATAACTAATAAATAATTAATAATAGTTAATAAATAATTTTTAATAATTAATTATAATTAATAAATAATTAATAATATTTAATTAATAATTAATAATAATTAATAAATAATTAATAATAATTAAAGAATAATTAATAATAATTTATAAATAATTTATAATAATTCATAAATAATTAATAATAATTAATAAAAATAAATAGATGATTAATAATAATAAATAATTAATAAATATTTAATAATAATTAATAAATATTTAATAATAACTAATAAATAATAATTAATAAATAATTAATAATAATTAATAAATAATTAATAATATTTAATAAATATTAATAATAATTAATAAATAATTAATAATAATTAACAAATAATCAATAATAATTAATAAATAATTAATAATAATTAATAAATAATTAATAATAATTAATAAATAATTAATAATAACTAATAAATAATTAATAATAATTAATAAATAATTAATAATAATTAACAAATAACTAATAATAGTTAATAAATAATTACTAACAATTAATAAATAATTAATAATAATTAATAAAAATTAATAAATATTAATAATAATAAATAATTAATAAATAATTAATAATAATTAATAAATATTTAAAAATATCTAATAAATAATTAATAATAATTAATAAATAATTAATAATAATAAATAAATAAATAATAATATTCATTAATAATTAATAATAATTAATAAATAATTATTAATAATTAATAAATAATTAATAATATTTAATAAATATTATTAATAATTAATAAATAATTATTAATAATTAATAATAATTAATAATAATTAATAAATAATTAATAATAATTAATAAATAATTTATAATAACTAATAAATAATTAATATTAATTAATAAATAATTAATAAATATTTATTATAATTAATAAATATTTAATAATAATTAATAAATAATTAATAATAATTAATAAATATTTAATAATAACTAATTAATAATTCATAATAATTAATAAATAATTAATAATAATTAACAAATAATTAATAATAATTAATAGATATGTAATAATAATTAATAAATAATTAATAATAATTAATAAATAATTAATAATAACTAATAAATAATTAATAATAAATAATAAATAATTAATAATAATAAATAATTAATAAATAATTAATAATAATTAACAAATAATTAATAATAATTAATAAATAATTAATAATAATTAATAAATAATTACTTAATAAAAATTAATAAATTAATTAATAAAAATTAAATTAATAAAAATTAATAAATAATTAATAATAATAAATAAATAATAAATACTTAATAATAATTAGTAAATATTTATAATAACTAATAAATAATTAATAATAATTAATAAATAATTAATAATAATTAATAAATAATTAATAATATTTATTTATAATTAACAATAATTAATATATAATTAATAATAATTAATAAATAATTAATAATAATTAATAAATAATAAATAATAAATAATAATTAATTAATAATTAAAAATAATTAACAAATAATTAATAATAATTAACAAATAATTAATAATAATTAATAAATAATTAATAATAATTAATAAATAAATAATAATAATTAATAAATACTAAATAATAATTAATAAATAATTAATAACAATTAATAAATAATTGATAATAATTAATAGATAATTAATAAAAATTAATAAATAATTAATAATAGTTAATAAATAATTAATAATAATTAAAAAATAAATAATAGTAATCAATAAATAATTAATAATAATTAACAAATAATTAATAATAATTAATAAATAATTAATAATAATTTATAAATAATTAATAATAATTGATAAATAGTTAATAATAATTAATAAATAAATAATAATAATGAACAAATAATTAATAATAATTAACAAATAATTAATAATATATAATAAATAATTAATAATAATTTATAAATAATTAATAATAATTGATAAATAGTTAATAATAATTAATAAATAATTAATATTAATGAACAAATAATTAATAATAATTAATAAATAATTAATAATAAAAATTAATAAATAATTAATAATAATAAATTATTAATAAATAATTAATAATAATTAATAAATAATTAATAATAATTAACAAATAATTAATAATAATTAATAAATAATTAATAATATTTATTAATAATTAATACTAATTAATAAATAATTAATAATAATTAACAAATAATTAATAATAATTAATAAATAATTAATAATAATTAATAAATAATTAATAATAATTAATAAATAATTAATAATAACTAATAAATAATTAACAATAATTAATAAATAATTAATAATAATAAATAATTAATAAATAATTAATAATAATTAACATATAATTAATAATAATTAATAATAATTAATAAATAATTAATAATAATTAACAAATAATTAATAATAATTAATAATAATTAATAAATAATTAATAATAATTAACAAATAACTAATAATAATTAATAAATAATTACTAACAATTAATAAATAATTAATAATAATTAATAAAAATTAATAAATAGTTAATAATAATAAATAATTATTAAATAATTAATAATAATTAATAAATAATTAATAATAATTGATAAATAATTAATAATAATTAATAAATAATTAATAATAATTAATAAATAATTAATAATATTTATTAGTAATTAATAATAATTAATAAATAATTAATAATAATTAACAAATAATTAATAATAATTAATAAATAATTAATAATAATTAATAAATGATTAATAATAATTAATAAATAATTAATAATAATTAATAAATAATTAATAATAATTAATAAATAATTAATAATATTAAT
This sequence comes from Poecilobothrus nobilitatus, assembly GCA_947095535.1. Taxonomy (NCBI): domain Eukaryota; kingdom Metazoa; phylum Arthropoda; class Insecta; order Diptera; family Dolichopodidae; genus Poecilobothrus; species Poecilobothrus nobilitatus. The sequence continues at coordinate 201,718,126 of OX352772.1, forward strand.
AAATAATTAATAATAATTAATAAATAATTAATAATAATTATTAAATAATTAATAATAAATAACAAATGACTAATAATAATTAATAAATAATTACTAACAATTAATAAATAATTAATAATAATTAATAAAAATTAATAAATAATTAATAATAGTAAATAATTAATAAATAATTAATAATAATTAATAAATAATTAATAATAATTGATAAATAATTAATAATAATTAACAAATAATTAATAATAATTAATAAATAATTAATAATAATTAATAAATAATTAATAATAATTAATAAATAATTAATAATAACTAATAAATAATTAATAATAATTAATAATAAATGATAAATAATTAATAATAATTAACAAATAATTAATAATAATTAATAAATAATTAATAATAATTAATAAATAATTAATAATAATTAATAAATAATTAATAATAACTAATAAATAATTAATAATAATTAATAAATAATTTTTAATAATTAATTATAATTAATAAATAATTAATAATATTTAATTAATAATTAATAATAATTAATAAATAATTAATAATAATTAATGAATAATTAATAATAATTTATAAATAATTTATAATAATTCATAAATAATTAATAATAATTAATAAAAATAAATAAATAATTAATAATAATAAATAATTAATAAATAATTAATAATAATTAATAAATATTTAATAATAACTAATAAATAATTAATAATAATTAATAAATAATTAATAATAATTATTAAATAATTACTAACAATTAATAAATAATTAGTAATAATCAATAAAAATTAATAAATAATTAATAATAATAAATAATTAATAATAATTAATAAAAATTAATAAATAATTAATAATAATAAATAATTATTAAATAATTAATAATAATTAATAAATATTTAATAATAACTAATAAATAATTAATGATAATTAATAAATAATTAATAATAATTAATAAATAATTAATAATAATTAATAAATAATTAATAATAATTAATAAATAATTAATAATGATTAATAAATAATTAATAATAATTAATAAATAATTAATAATAATTAATAAATAATTAATAATAAATAACAAATAACTAATAATAATTAATAAATAATTACTAACAATTAATAAATAATTAATAATAATTAATAAAAATTAATAAATAATTAATAATAGGAAATAATTAATAAATAATTAATAATAATTAATAAATAATTAATAATAATTGATAAATAATTAATAATAATTAACAAATAATTAATAATACTTAATAAATAATTAATGATAATTAATAAATAATTAATAATAATTAATAAATAATTAATAATAACTAATAAATAATTAATAATAGTTAATAAATAATTTTTAATAATTAATTATAATTAATAAATAATTAATAATATTTAATTAATAATTAATAATAATTAATAAATAATTAATAATAATTAAAGAATAATTAATAATAATTTATAAATAATTTATAATAATTCATAAATAATTAATAATAATTAATAAAAATAAATAGATGATTAATAATAATAAATAATTAATAAATATTTAATAATAATTAATAAATATTTAATAATAACTAATAAATAATAATTAATAAATAATTAATAATAATTAATAAATAATTAATAATATTTAATAAATATTAATAATAATTAATAAATAATTAATAATAATTAACAAATAATCAATAATAATTAATAAATAATTAATAATAATTAATAAATAATTAATAATAATTAATAAATAATTAATAATAACTAATAAATAATTAATAATAATTAATAAATAATTAATAATAATTAACAAATAACTAATAATAGTTAATAAATAATTACTAACAATTAATAAATAATTAATAATAATTAATAAAAATTAATAAATATTAATAATAATAAATAATTAATAAATAATTAATAATAATTAATAAATATTTAAAAATATCTAATAAATAATTAATAATAATTAATAAATAATTAATAATAATTAATAAATAAATAATAATATTCATTAATAATTAATAATAATTAATAAATAATTATTAATAATTAACAAATAATTAATAATATTTAATAAATATTATTAATAATTAATAAATAATTATTAATAATTAATAATAATTAATAATAATTAATAAATAATTAATAATAATTAATAAATAATTTATAATAACTAATAAATAATTAATATTAATTAATAAATAATTAATAAATATTTATTATAATTAATAAATATTTAATAATAATTAATAAATAATTAATAATAATTAATAAGTAATTAATAATAATTAATATATAAGTAATAATAATTAATAAATAATTATTAATAATTAATAAATAAATAATAATAATTAATATATAATTAATAATAATTAATAGATAATTAATAATAATTAATAAATAATTAATAATAATTAATAAATAATTAATAATAGATAATAATTAATTAATAGTAATTAATAAATAATTAATAATAATTAATAAATAATTAATAATATTTAACAAATAATTAATAATAATTAATAAATAATTAATAATAACTAATAAGTAATTAATAATTTTTAATAAATAATTAATAATACTCAAAAAATATTTAACAATAATTAATAAATAATTTATAATAATTAATAAATAATTAATAATAATAAATAAATAATTAATAAATATTTATTATAATTAATAAATAATTAATAATAATTAATAAATAATTAATAATAATTAACAAATAATTAATAATAATTAATAAATAATTAATAATAATTAATAAATAATTACTAATAATTCATAAATAATTAATAATAATTAATAAAAATTAATAAATATTTAATAATAATAAATAATTAATAAATAATTAATAATAATTAATAAATACTTAATAATAACTAATAAAGAATTAATAATAATTAATAAATATTTAATAATAACTAATAAATAATTAATAATAATTAATAAATATTTAATAATAACTAATAACATTAATAAAATATTAATAATAATTAATAAATAAATAATAATAATTAATAAATTATTAATAATTATTAATAAATAATTAATAATAATTAATTAATTATAATTAATAATAATTAATTAATTATAATTAAAAAATAAATAATAATAATCAATAAATAATTAATAATAATTAACAAATAATTAATAATAATTAATAAATAATTAATAATAATTAATAAATAATTAATAATAATTAATAAATAATTAATAATAATTAATAATAATTAACAAATAATTAATAATAATTAATAAATATTTAATAATATTTAATAAATAAATACTAATAATTCTTAAATAATTAATAATAATTAATAAATAATTAATAATAACTAATAAATAATTAATAATAATTAATAAATAATTAATAATAATAAATAATTAATAAATAATTAATAATAATTAATAATAATTAATAAGTATTTAATAATAACTAATAAATAATTAATAATAATTAATAAATAATTAATAATAATTAATAAATAATTAATAATATTTAATAAATATTAATAATAATTAATAAAAATTAATAAATATTAATAATAATAAATAATTAATAAATAATTAATAATAATTAATAAATATTTAATAATAACTAATAAATAATTAATAATAATTAATAAATAATTAATAATAATTAATAAATAATTAATAATATTTATTAATAATTAATAATAATTAATAAATAATTAATAATAATTAATAAATAATTAATAATAATTAACAAATAATTAATAATAATTAGTTTTTTAATTAATAATAATTAATAAATGATCAATAATAATTAATAAATAATTAATGATAATTAATAAATAAATAATAATATTTAATAAATAATTAATAATAATTAAAAAATAATTTTTAATAATTAATTATAATTAATGATAATTAATAAATACTTAATAATAATTAATAAATAATTAATAATAATTAACAAATAATTAATAATAATTAATAAATAATTAATAATAATTAATAAATAATTAATAATAATTAATAAATAATTAATAATAATTAATAAATAATTTTTAATAATTAATTGTAATTAATGATAATTAATAAATACTTAATAATAATTAATAAATAATTAATAATAATTAACATATAATTAATAATAATTAATAAATAATTAATAATAATTAATAAATAATTAATAATAATTAAAAAATAATTAATAATGATTAATAAATAATTAATAATAATTAATAAATAATTAATAAAAATTAATAAATAATTTTTAATAATTAATTATAATGAATAAATAATTAATAATATTTAATTAATAATTAATAATAATTAATAAATAATTAATAATAATAATTCATAAATATATAACACTAAATAATAAAAATAAATAAATAATTAATAATAATAAATAATTAATAAATAATTAATAATAATTAATAAATATTTAATAATAACTAATAAATAATTAATAATAGTTAATAAATAATTAATAATTATTAATAAATAATTAATAATATTTATTAATAATTAATAATAATTAATAAATAATTAATAATAATTAACAAATAATTAATAATAATTAATAAATAATTAATAATAATTAATAAATATTTAATAATAATTAATAAATAATTAATAATAATTAATAAATAATTAATAATAATTAATAAATTATTAATAATATTTATTACTAATTAATAATGATTAATAAATAATTAATAATAATTAATAAATAATTAATAATAATTAACTAATAATTAATAATAATTAATAAATAATTAATAATAATTAATAAATGATCAATAATAATTAATAAATAATTAATAATAATTAAAAAATAATTAATAATAATTAATAAATAAATAATAATAATTAATAAATAATAAAATAATAATTAATAAATACTTAATAATACTTAATAAATAATTAATAATAATTAATAAATAATTGATACTAATTAATAAATAAGTAATAAAAATTAATAAATAATTAATAATAATTAATAATAATTAATAAATAAATAATAATAATCAATAAATATTTAACAATAATTAACAAATAATTAATAATAATTAATAAATAATTAATAATAATTATTAAATAATTAATAATATTTAATAAATAATTAATAATAATTAACAAATAACTAATAATAATTAATAAATAATTACTAACAATTAATAAATAATTAATATTAATTAATAAAAATTAATAAATATTAATAATAATAAATAATTAATAAATAATTAATAATAATTAATAAATATTTAAAAATAACTAATAAATAATTAATAATAATTAATAAATAATTAATAATAATTAATAAATAATTAATAATGTTTATTAATAATTAATAATAATTAATAAATAATTAATAATAATTAATAAATAATTAATAATAATTAACAAATAATTAATAATAATTAACAAATAATTAATAATAATTAATTTTTTAATTAATAATAATTAATAAATAATTAATAATAATTAACAAATAACTAATAATAATTATTAAATAATTACTAACAATTAATAAATAATTAATAATAATTAATTAAAATTAATAAATAATTAATAATAATAAATAATTAATAAATAATTAATAATAATTAATAAATGATTAATAATAATTAATAAATAATTAATAATAATTAACAAATAATTAATAATAATTAATAAATAATTAATAATAATTATTAAATAATAAATAATAATTAATATATAATTAATAATAACTAATAAATAATTAATAATAATTAATAAATAATTAATTATAATAAATAATTAATAAATAATTAATAATAATTAATAAATAATTAATAATAATTAATAAATAATTAATAATATTTATTAATAATTAATACTAATTAATAAATAATTAATAATAATTAACAAATAATTAACAATAATTAATAAATAATTAATAATAATTAATAAATAATTAATAATAATTAATAAATAATTAATAATAACTAATAAATAATTAACAATAATTAATAAATAATTAATAATAATAAATAATTAATAAATAATTAATAATAATTAACATATAATTAATAATAATTAATAATAATTAATAAATAATTAATAATAATTAACAAATAATTAATAATAATTAATAATAATTAATAAATAATTAATAATAATTAACAAATAACTAATAATAATTAATAAATAATTACTAACAATTAATAAATAATTAATAATAAATAATAAAAATTAATAAATAATTAATAATAATAAATAATTATTAAATAATTATTAATAATTAATAAATATTTAATAATAACTAATGAATAATTAATAATAATTAATAAATAATTAATAATAATTAATAAATAATTAATAATATTTATTAGTAATTAATAATAATTAATAAATAATTAATAATAATTAATAAATAATTAATAATATTTAATAAATAATTAATAATAATTAACAAATAATTAATAATAATTAATAAATAATTAATAATAATTAATAAATGATTATTAATAATTAATAAATAATTAATAATAATTAATAAATAATTAATAATAATTAATAAATAATTAATAATATTAATAAATAATTAATAATAATTAATAAATAATTAATAATAATTAATAAATAATTAATAAGAAATAACAAATAACTAATAATAATTAATAAATAATTACTAACAATTAATAAATAATTAATAATAATTAATAAAAATTAATAAATAATTAATAATAGTAAATAATTAATAAATAATTAATAATAATTAAAAAAAAATTAATAATAATTGATAAATAATTAATAATAATTAACAAATAATAAATAATAATTAATAAATAATTAATAATAATTAATAAATAATTAATAATAATTAATAAATAATTAATAATAACTAATAAATAATTAATAATAATTAATAAATAATTAATAATAATTGATAAATAATTAATAATAATTAACAAATAATTAATAATAATTAATAAATAATTAATAATAATTAATAAATAATTAATAATAATTAATAAATAATTAATAATAACTAATAAATAATTAATAATAATTAATAAATAATTTTTAATAATTAATTATAATTAATAAATAATTAATAATATTTAATTAATAATTAATAATAATTAATAAATAATTAATAATAATTAATGAATAATTAATAATAATTTATAAATAATTTATAATAATTCATAAATAATTAATAATAATTAATAAAAATAAATAGATAATTAATAATAATAAATAATTAATAAATAATTAATAATAATTAATAAATATTTAATAATAACTAATAAATAATTAATAATAATTAATAAATAATTAATAATAATTAATAAATAATTACTAACAATTAATAAATAATTAATAATAATTAATAAAAATTAATAAATAATTAATAATAATAAATAATTAATAATAATTAATAAAAATTAATAAATAATTAATAATAATAAATAATTATTAAATAATTAATAATAATTAATAAATATTTAATAATAACTAATAAATAATTAATAATAATTAATAAATAATTAATAATAATTAATAAATAATTAATAATAATTAATAAATAATTAATAATAATTAATAAATAATTAATAATAATTAATAAATAATTAATAATAATTAATAAATAATTAATGATAAATAACAAATAACTAATAATAATTAATAAATAATTACTAACAATTAATAAATAATTAATAATAATTAATAAAAATTAATAAATAATTAATAATAGGAAATAATTAATAAATAATTAATAATAATTAATAAATAATTAATAATAATTGATAAATAATTAATAATAATTAACAAATAATTAATAATACTTAATAAATAATTAATAATAATTAATAAATAATTAATAATAATTAATAAATAATTAATAATAACTAATAAATAATTGATAATAGTTAATAA